>JANTPZ010092374.1:0-16887 GCA_025593235.1 Vachellia pachyceras
TGAGTGAAGAGAAGTAATAGCATGTCAATTGAAGGGGATGAGTCATACATTGGAAACGTGCTTGCAGGCGTAAATGAGGCTATCTTTTTTTTTTTTTTGTGTTGGTTAGTTAAATTAACAAAGCTTTTAAAATAACTTTTCACCCATAATCTACAGCACCTTCCTCTCTCACCTCACATCAGCCTCTCCGCCTCACAACAGTATGCATATTTAAAGAAAAATCAGGCTGACCTATCACGCCTAACAGGTCAAATACGTGATCTGAACCTGACCTGTTTTCATAAACAGACCTTTTAGACGGCCTGAACTTATGCCTGAACATGTAAAAATCTGGTCTCTTCAAACTTTTTAAAGGTCAGGCCATAGATCCTCGCAGGCCGTCTGTCTCACCCCTACTTATCATGAACCCCCTCCTCCTCTCTCTCTCTCTCTCTGATTCTTCAGATTTCGCGTTTCTTCTTTGTTTCTGCAGAAAATGGAAGCTGAACAAGCGGCCATGGCGCTAAGAAGAGAGGGGTCGAAGGCGAGAGAAGGTACAAAGGGATTAGGACGAGGAAGTGGGGCAAGTGGGTCGCTGAAATCAAAGAACCCAATAAGCGTTCCAGGATTTGGCTCGGATCCTATTCCTCAAGCTCCCCTGTAGCCTCCAAGATCTCCAGCTCCTCGGTACCTCTGATCCTTCTGTGAGATCATTAGATAAAAGTAAGGCAACTGGGCTAGGGCAAGCAAAAAGGTTGAGCTCTTTTGAGTTTGTCCTGTTTATTTTCTTTTTTCTTTTTATTTTTTATCTCATTAATTCAAACCTAAAAGTAAGGCAACTGGGCTAGGGCAAGCAAAGCTGCAATCGTGAGTTCTCATCAGCTTGTGGTCGTGGGTTCTCGTCGGCTTGCGTCTTCAAAGCCATGGTGGAGTCACAGTCGTTGGCTGGCGTCTTTCGTTGAGCTGCTTCGTTGGTGAAGGTGATGAATTGTAAGCTCGGTTAGCTAGGGCTTGAATTCCTGACTCCATAATGCAATAATAGCACAATTGGATGCTCCAAAATCCAATTTCGCCAAAGTTTACCCGTTTAATGAGCTTGAGTTCGATCCCGATTCCTACGCCCTGGAGAAGTTCTGTCTTTACGAGACCAGAGCTGTAAGTGATGGACTCTGTATGGCTGCGTAGAAAACGCTGGAACTGCAATTTAATTAACATAAGGATATGGGTTTTTGAGCTCAATTACTTTGTGCCTTGCCTTGTGATTAAATACAATGGTATCTTTGATATTATGACGATATGGGCTTTGGGTACTAACTAGTTTTATTTATTGTCTCTAGGCTGCATCAAGTTTCTGGAATCATATTATTTGATTCTGGTTACAAAGCGCAGACAAATAGGTTGTATATGTGGTCACGCAATTTATAGCATAAAGGACAGCCATTTGATTACAATACCACATGTCTCAATGCAATCTGATATAGCTCACTCTAGAACTGAGCTAAGGTAATGTTTTTTGCATCTTGTATCATTTGTCCTTTACTCAGTTGATAATTGCTCATAAACGGTATTTTACTGAACATGGTGGATGTAAATGACTTGCCCTGTACTTGTTGGCTTCAGGGTTCTTGTATTATGAACTAATTAGTCATAATTGTGATATCTTTTTACGGATGTTTGTTGGCTTCAGGGTTCTTATATTCTAAACTTATTATTGAAGGAGCGTTATAACAACCATGACACATATATACACTCACTTATGTGAAAAACATGAATTATTGAAGGAGTGTTATAATATTACAGTAAGAACACACACATATATACACTCAGGGTTTTTTTCCACTATTTGGCAGAGAAAAGCTTTTTTTTCCATTAGTGTTTGGTTATTATTGTAGCTTAATTATTGATAAGCTTCTTTGCTGCTATGTTTACTGAGAACAAATAGTTGTTTGATTGAGAAATGACGAGTGGAAGAGATAAGCAAACAAGGAGGTTTCACTGAAAACCATGGGCCCTAATGTGTCTTTGGCAAAGGATAATGCATCTTCTTTAATTTGCCTAATATTCATTTGTAAGTTAGGGAACACATTGTGTTATATCAAGTCCCTAAACCCCACATATTATATGCCAACGCGTGGCCACCACTACAAATTTAATATAATGAATCTGACTACGTTTGATAATTGATCCAGTTGAAAATTCATTTGAATTCTATATAAGCTAGCTAAAGTAGAAGCATTCTAAAATTTCATGTATAAAATTTCCTCGTGTTTGCATTTCATTCTAAAGTAGTAGCAACAACAAATTTTAGGTTCGCTTAGGGGCTTCTAGCTACTTTTGCTTCTGCATTTTAGGTTTGCTTGAAGGAAATTTTAGGAAACTTTTACTTTTGATTTGCTTGAAGGCATGCGTCTTGGTTTCTTGGCAAAAAAGAACATAATTAAAGTGGTATGGTTGATTCATTTTGTCTAGGATTAATAATATTAGTAACTTACCTTTTTCTTTTAATGGCTATCCTCTTGGTGCATATGGATGAAGAACATTGCCTTTGGAGACCTATATTGCTTTATTTTCATCTTGAATTGCCAAGGAGACTTCAATTGCTTGATGCTTCAATGGATGATGAAGAGCTGATGGAATATACTTCTAAAATAGAAATCTAGGTGTGCAAATCTATATCAAGAAATGGAACCGGATAGCATGATATATTGGCATGTACTACTAGATATTGAAGTGTACTAATAGTGTTGAAAAGGCAATATCAAGGGGAAGGCTTAAGTAGTGAGGGTCTCCATATGTAAGAAAATCCTTAGAAATACAACATTTTTTTAGTGAGGGTCTCCATATGTATATTTTAGAACTTGTTTAGATGTAAGGTTGAAAATAGCTTTTATAGATTACGAGACAAAACCTAAGTTTTGGAGAATAGATTTTGAAAAATAGCTTTTTACAGATTCCGAGGTAAAACTTAGATTTTGAAAAATGATTTATATTTGAGAAGTTATTAGCTTTTACGGATTCTGAGGCAAACAAGTGGGTAGAAAAAAGGAAAGATAAAGAATGAAAAGTAGAAAAGAGGAAAGAGAATAAAGAAAAAGTAGGAAAGATAAAAAAGAAAGACGGAAAAAAGTAGGAAAGATGAAAAAGTAGAAAAAAAAGGAAAAAGTATGAAAGAGAAAACCTAGGTTTCAAACTGTGGTTTCGTAACCAAAATAGCTTTTGGGAAAATTTTTTTGCTTGGACAAAAATTAGATTTTGAGGTAAAACCTAGATTTTGAAACCAAACCTAGGTTTTAGAATTGGTTGCTGAACGAGCTCAATCCAATGAATTTTTAATGAAATATATATTTTTGGTCATGAAATTATTCATTCAAATTTATTTGATAGTAAAAAAATTTCTGTAATCATTTTTTTGGATTTTGATAATGAAAAACTAGCCGTATTTATTTAATTTTTTTTTTAAATTTTGTATAATTTCACCTGTGGATTTACCTGCGGATATTACCTACGGATTTTATCTTCGGATTAAAAATCTGCAGGAAATAAAATTTCTATGAGCTTTATACCTGCAGATTAAAATCCGCAGAAAATTTTTTTCTTACGGATTTTTGGTCAAAATCCACAAAAAAATCCGTAAAAATAAAACTTTTTTTGGTAGTGATCGAGAGTGTAGTTGGTATGTAGATGTATATACTGAGAGGTACACGATGGAAGAGAAGACAATGGTCATGAAACGACCAAGGTATAAATCAGCAACGAAGGCTCCGATCAAAGGAAATGCAAAGGAGACACCACTCCATATGTTAACATTCTTTGCAGCTGTCACTGCTGACTCTCTCAAAACATTGGTTTGATAAGTTATCAGGTTCACAACTAAACCATAGTACGCAAATCTCTCTGCCATCTCTACAACTGCATATATGCAACTAACAAAAGCTAACATCATGTGCCTGTGTAATTTACTTTTGATAAAATAGAGTGAATGTGGATCCAGTAGCTTGGAGTAATTCTCTAAATACATACATCCAGTATCCTAAAGTATTTTTTAATATATCCAATACTCTGAAGTATTTTGCTAGTACGTCAACTCTTTCAAGTGTTTTTTTTTTAAATTATAAATTTGGTAATTTAAAGTATTGGTTGCATCTGAAAAGATACTTCAAAGTGCTAAATGCACCTTAACCTAAATATATATATGTTTCAATTTTTTTCCATGTAATTATTTTTCTTTTTCTTAAGTTTTGAGCTTCAAATTAAATTAGAACAAAATTGCAGAACTTACGTATATCAATATGTGATGATCAAGCAGTGGTTGGGAAAGAGAGCATATATATACACGTATATATGATGAAGATGGCAGCATTCCAGCCACCTTTGGAGGTTTTTGGATGAACATGATCACATGAAGTTGTTGCCAAGATTTATTGCTATTCATGGCTGTTAGCTACTAGGAAACACAACCTGAAGTCTGAAGAATAAAAACCTTATGAGGTTGTGTTTGATAAACTTTATATATGCTTTAACTGTATGTATGATATACTCAAGGGTTATGTATGTATGTATGTACGTACGTACGTACGTACCAGGTAAAGAGATTGACAGGGGGTCAAGATCAAATTTTGGCTGTAAGAGTTGGCAAAGGGATGGTGTTTCTACAAGTTGCATCTTAAAATGGCATTTTAATTAACAAACATTTCTGCTTTTATTTGATTAAGATTTGTTCCAAGTCCTTAAAAGTGAACAAATAGCCAAGATTCCTTTCACTTTCTTTTTCATGTTTTGATTTTTTATAAAAAAGTCCGAAGTTCCTATTCTTGCTATTGAAAAATACAAGAGATTTTCTACCAATCACATAAATTTTTGTTGCCCTCTCATAATATATTGATACCCGCGCTCTCTCTAGGATCTCTTTAGTTTCAAATATAATTTCTTTTGTAACAATCATTATTATTTTGAAAATTAAACTTAATGTGTTAATATTTAAGAATGTTTAATCAGCTTTTAAAATGTTGATGTTAGGACCAATTGAGATTAGGTCTAGCGGATAATGGGATATCCCTCGTAATGTGGTAAACTAAAATTCAAATTCTCACTGGGAAATGTGCTAATATTTAATACCTTATAATAATTCTCCGAATATGATTACCTACAATATAAGAATATCATGTTTTAAAAAAAGACATTTTAAAATGAAACCAAAGAATTAAAATGAAATTTTGTGTAAAGTTAAAGGTTAAGAATGAAAAATTCACTAAGTTTCAAAAAAAGTTGGCAAAAATTACTTTTTTTTGTTAGAAAATGGAAAGCACCTGTGCGTCCGAAACAAACGATTGTGAGTTTGAGTCCCAGCTGGGGAAAGAGATTGTGAGTTTGAGTCCCAATTGGGGAAAGAAAATGCTCTAACAATTAAATTATGGTAAAATAGTATCTATCACTTTGTTTTATTTTTCAAATGCATTAAGTACCATAATTTTTTTATGCAATTTTATCTTTCATATTTTAAATTTGACACAATCCCATCTAAAGTTAACTTGCCTCTAACTCGGTTAACATGTAGGCAATTTTTTTTCCCATGAAACAAGCTTCAACGTAAGCGAAAGAGGAGGGAAGGCGACAAAATCCAACACTTGGGTTCTTCTCCATTTTATTTGTATTTGATTAGAGTGCTCATCAAAGTAAAAAGTTTCTCTAAACTATTAAATTTCAACTGTTTAGATTTAATTTTGGACAGTTTAGATTTGATTTCTTAAAACAAGCAATTTTTTAAGAAAATCATTAATTGAAAATGTAATAGTTAAAAGATTAATTATATTTTAGATTTTATACTCATTAAAATAAGTTTTTATATAAAAATAAAAAAATTATATATGAACAATAATCCAAATTAAATGTAATTCAAGAAGGAAGCTACAGAAGTGAGGATTGAGGATTGCTTGGTCGAAGCCATCGGCAGACCAGAGTCTTTGACCACAACAGTATGATAACTGCCCCTTTCCTCCCCAACTACCTGCTCCCTGCCTAAACGTAGCCGTCTCCTCCGACAACGACGGTGGCGGAGCTCCATGCTCACTTAAACCTTCCAAACCCCCACTTCACAGCATCATATCTTCATCAAGCCTTTCTTTGCATGATTGTGTTCCACTGTTCCTGCTCTTCTCTATCTGCTTGAGTTCACACACACAAACAAACTGAGAATCGATTCATAGCAAATAATTGGAAAAAAAAAAAAAATTACTCCAGATTTTAAATTTAGCCTTTTTTAATAAAGAAAATCATCTCAGCCATTTAGTTGTTTTGATGAATTTGTTCTACTACATTGGTGTGTGTCACGTATCTTCTCTTCTGTCATACTCTATGTTCCCACTATCACGTGCGTCTCTTCTCTTCTCGCCAATTCTTCAAATGATCTGTCATCAAGCAAGGCTTTGTACATTATACTGAAACCAGTTGCCCCCAGTATAAATGCCGAAGCTGCTTTCAGCAGTGTTTCCAGCTGAAGCTCTTTTTAACCGTCCACAGTTAACAGTCTCCCTGTTCCCCCTGTCCTGCTTCTTGCTCATGCTGCCTTCAACTGTCATGAACTTTCTGGTTTTGCCCAAGCAGTGCTTCCACTTCGCTGCCGGAAGAGCTCGTTGTCTCGGTGGACTCTTCCTCTTCGGTCGTCTTGTGCAAGCACAACCACCCTCTGAACCATCTTGCGGTGATGGTGGTGGAGACCAATCAGAGATTTGTTGTTGTTGAAATGCTTACGCGGAAATGCTTATCTCTGACAAACTAATTAAATGGTTTTACTTTAACTGGCCTCTAGCACTATAGCACAATAACATGCATCAATGCGTACTCATGAAAAAACGGTAGAAAAGTACTTTTATGTAAGTCGAGATAAATATGTGAAAGAGATTATCACTTTTTAAAGAAAAACACTTTTAAATGTGCGTTTGACTTTTATAATTGTATTATTCAATGAATTTGATATTTGTACGTAATTAATTAGTATAGTTATAGCAATGATACTCCACTATAATAAATAAAATATTATTGTATTTGGGTATGGCAATAATCAATTTCGATAAATCATCTTTTCTTGCAACAATTTTATTTGCTAAAATTAATAAAATTGGGGTACATGCATATAATTAAAACATTACCATATTTATATAGATATTACACCCGTGACGAAACATTAATGCATGTGAATAGTTAATTACATTTATAAGTGTGTGTGTGTGTGTGTAATGTGTATAAACATGTGTACTCACACGCAAAAACGTGGAACTTGACACAAAATATATTTGAAGATTCATTAAAAATGTCTCTCCCTCTTTCCTCAACCTTTGCAAAGAAATTTCTGCTTGCGGCTATGGTGATTGTGCTCCTCTTTTCATTTGGTATGTCCCAAACTTTTTTTATTATTATAATCATCAATTACATAATATTTACGCAGTTTCTTATGGCAAAAGAAAAAAATAATAATAAAACAGTTTCTTCAAAAAAGGTCTCGTGTTGAGAAAATTGTTGTTAGAAGGGTTTTGGATTATTTTCTCCTCTTCCTTGTAAAAATGAAAGTATTGTATATTAAAAAAATGGAAATTGGTTTCGGAAGGTTTAGTTGCAAAAGTGCAATTGTTGTGTATGGATTCAAATGAGTATGATCTTTCCTCTTCTAATTAACTCAAGGGAGGTTACTTTACCACAATAAAGTCCTGTCCTACAAAAAATGGGATTGAATACATAGAATACATCGTGTTATTGTGATATATTATATATCAGATCTCTGTATAGATTATTAATCAATACATATGTTTTTATAATCTAATTGAGTGTGCACTTGGGTCTTTTTCTACATCTTTTCATATGACTGTATAATGTTTGATCAATCGTCCTCACCGGTGCATTCGATGGTCTTCTTTAAACATGTTTGAACAACATACAATTTTTTATCATTTTCTTCCTATAGAAGCCACTTCAACCTGTTTACATATTTGATCATTACGAGTCCTATCCATAGCTGGTAGGAGATTAGTTTCTTGCTAATAAAATGAAAATACTTCATTTAATCATAAATACAAGATTTATATAACAATTATGCTCCAATTTTAAATACAAGACTTTAATTCATTATCTCTCACAAATCTTACAATTTTTAAAAACTATTCATGTTGGTTGCATACATTGAACGTGTTTACATTATTAATATGAGAAACTTCCAATACAAATAATTAAAAGTGATATTTCACCAAAACAAAAACATATTTTTTTACATACGATTAATTTGATTAATTTTCTTAATAATTATAAATTAATTAATTATCTAAATGTTACGTTTATAAATACAGGTGGGAGAGCACAAGATCCACCACAGTGCCCAGGAACATGTGCAGCCTTTCCAAACTGTGATGAATACTGCAAGCAACATGGCTATCCAAGCGGAGACTGTGTCCCTCCACAACTTTTCTTCTGTTGTTGTTCAAAACCTCAATAATTACTTGTGCGACTTCAACTCAATGCGGGAAAAAGTTTTTATGTATTATAAATATGTAATGACAATAATAACGAGTTGGCTTCATTCAAATTTCTTCTCTTTTTCATGTAGAGTTTGATTTATTTTATTCTAAATAATTTTCTTTCATACGAAGTAAATATGTGATGAGAGTTTTATTTTATTCAATATATAAAAAATAAGGGTTAAGGCACATATCTTTCTATGATGTATCGCATCTAATACCATAAATTTTCTTAATTAGTGCAAACATACACATAAAAGTTTTCAAATATCACATCGGTAAATTTAACTAACATTGATCATTTAGCAAACATGTCAATCAAACAAGTGGTACATAAATATATAGGAAGTTTTTAAATTGATGCAAAAATGTCACGACAAATTAAATCAATCAATCTTGAACGTTTAAACAGTTCCACATCCATAATAATGTTGCACTACAGGGTCTTCTGCACAACACAATAGTTGGAGCTCCCCCAATCGCCTCAATCTACTGTCCTTTTCTTTGGTTTCTTCATGGTCATTGGGTATACATAAATTAATGGTAAAATGGCTATTGGCTAAGACACTATGATTGAATCTCAATCATTGTGAATGATGATGATGATGATGATGGGGATGGATGATTTATTTGAGGTCAATGTGACATGCATGTTTTTGTTTATCCCTTGAGAATTGAAATTTGGATCTTAACTTAAATGAAACGATAATTTTCAAAAACTTAAACTAAAGTTTATGTAGTTCCATAATTGATTGTATATATGTTGAATTATTATTGAATAAATATGTAGTTACCATATTCTAATTAAAAGATAATTACCAAATTTGCTCTAGAAGCTTTCTCTCAGAAATAATGTTGCTTTGAAAGTTTTAAAATGAAATAATATTTACTTATTCCTTTAAAAAAATAAATGTTGACCGTTAATATTTTTTATGGTAAGGGTAACATTGCTCTGTTTTAAAATTTTCAAGGTAATATTACTTCTATAAGAAACTTAAATTCACACATTAACATTTTATTAAAAATTGTAAAAAAAATATAAAATTTCAATTGAAAAATATATGCACGTTACTCAACAAAAGAATGGAAATTCTTGCGGTTACATTTAGAAGGATTTTAAAACGACATGTCGTAGACATCGGCCATGCGAAACTCTGTATAATGAAACGGCGACAAATGGCTCATCTGACGCCATCCCAATCAATCTAATCCAATAAAATAGCAGTTCCACTAACATACTGCATTGACTGACTGAAGCTCACAGAACTTCTTCCTCTCCTCCACTCACTCTCTTCTCTTCCGGTACTGCAGAGAGAGCTTTTGCTGATGGCATCTAATTTACTTGGGCAAATCTTATTTCCTCCCGACGTTCCTGGTTACAAAGTGTGGCAGGATCCATCTTTCATCAAGTGGAGAAAAAGAGACTCCCACGTTACTTTGCATTGCCATGATTCAGTTGAAGGTGAGGCTTGATGATGAACTCGCATATCTTGGAGTTTATATCCATAGCTTTGCCGTCTTTCAAAAGCTTCGACTTTGCATTTTGTTTGCTGGGATTCCTGGTAGTTTGAGGTTTGAAATTTGACGGTCATCTAAGTCACATGGAAATTAATGACCGTGCCTTTTGGAACCTCAGTTATCATTGGATTGTTCATCAACACTGATCAGACATTTTTTTTTTCACATGCTTCATGAATTTTGATTTACTTACTTGTTTTTGGCAATTCAAGGAAGAATGGAAGGATAAAGCTATTGATGATGACAATACCATAATTTTACTGATGAAGTAATAAAATAGATATAAATAACCTCCCATGCCGATTTAGCTTGTGGAGTGTTGGTTGTATGACATTGTTTTTTCAATCATGGAGTAAAGATGCAGTTTTTGATTTCCTTGCTGTGAAATGGCGTGGAGTTAAGTATTCCGTTAATTATTGTTATTTTCATCCTTTGACTCCAAGATAGCATGGATTCGTGTACTCTCATATTTCCCCTGCACCCACTCCCTCAAAACGAGAGTTGTTAAGAACAAATTTGTTTAATTTATGTCATGAGACATAAAATTTTAGCAAGTATTTGAAATTAGATTGAGGATTTTAACTCTTAAAGGTTTTTGTAATATTATTTTTTTGTTTTATGTAAAAAACACTATTACTTTTCAATTTCCGTATATTTTTTTAAGGCTTTCTGACTTTGTGATATGATTAGGATCACTTAGGTACTGGTATGATCGCAGCAAAGTGGACTTCCTGGTTTCCCAGTTTGCTACTTGGAATGATGATGCTATTCTTCGAGCTCTTGATCGTGCTGCATTTTGGGTCAAAGGTTTGCCCTTTGTCAAGTCCTTGTCTGGATATTGGAAATTTTTCATGGCTGCAAGTCCTACTAGTGTCCCCATAAAATTTTATGAAAGTGAATTCCAGGACTCAGAGTGGAACACTTTGCCTGGTTAGTTTTCATGCAGTGCCCATATGCTTTATAATCACATTTTTTTATGTAGTTTCTCCCTCATTTCCATTTTCTATTGTACTTGTGAACTTCCACAAAATCAAGCAAGCCTTTTATTTTATTATAGAGGGTATCACATCATCTTAGAAACTATTTTCTTATCATGCTTAGGATTGCATTACCTTTCTTTGCTGCTATGTTGACGGAAGAAGTATAGTAAATAAGGACAAGAAAAATGTCTCTTGAGGGATGTAGCAAACGAATAATGGTAGTGTAGACCCCTCTAAGGCATTGCAATTTCGCATTGTTATTGATTCATTTTAGTTCTAATTGGCCGTGTGGGATTCTGAATTTGGTTAGTGAATTCACTTTATTTAATAAATGAGGCAGCAATTACCTATTCACATTCATCATCATCATCTAATCTGGTTTATATAATCACGGGATAATCTTTCATCTATCTTTGGTTCTTTCCTCTAAACTGGACAGTTCCTTCAAATTGGCAGCTGCATGGATTTGACCACCCTATATATGCAAATACAGATGATCCATTTCCAATGGATCCTTTTTGTCCCAACAGAAAATCCTACAGGCTGCTACAGGATTGAGTTCCACATTCCTAAAGAGTGGGAGGGTATGCTCTACGCAGTTTTCTTGGAAACTTTTGAAGAATTTGGTTTTGTTGGAACTTATTTATTTGTTCCTGTCCTTTTTAATTTTTTTAAATTTTAGTTATGGTACTTAGTGCTTGCAATCTCTGATTGTGTGAATAATGTGAAGTTTCTGCTGTTCTTTTCTTTTATGCGATTGGTTGAGTTGACTTTTTCTGTGGTCTAAAAAGATAGTTTGGGTGTGTTGCCAAAATTATCTTGTTCTGTTGTAGTTATTTAACTAAGTCACTATCTGTTCATTTCTTTTTATCGACTATTGCTTTTAACTTTAAAAATATTCAAATGCATTTTTTTTTTATTTCTGACAGGTAGAAGAATTATATTGCATTTTGAAGGTGTTGATTCTGCTTTTTGTGCTTGGATAAATGGGTCCCCTGTGGGATATAGGTATTCAATTACACTTATTTGATGATTTTATGCATTCTCACTTTCATGCGGAGGTTAGCATGCTTTGCATATTACATTGGGATGAAAAAAACATTTTTTTCTCAGTAAGGATGCAACAAATCAGAAAATACTAAATTACAAAAGCAGAAGAAAAGTACAGAATTCCTAAAACGCTAATTCATTTTCGTGAGCTGTCCATTTTCTTTGTACATGAGAAACTCATTTTCACCTGATTAATCACTTGAGGTTGACAAACAACTTCAGAATACGTCCAGGCATAACAACCTCTGTTATGCTGGCTCGCATCATCTTCATATTCTAAAAATAAAAGGGGGATGGCCTTTTGTTATGGTTATTGTGATTCAGTTATTATATGAAGCAAAGAGATTATATGGGTGAAGTTTTTGACATCAACCAACTTTTGGATCCATCCACTAACAAGTTACTTAAATGTTTTGCAAGGACAGTCAGGACAGCAGGCTACCCGCAGAATTTGAAATCACTGATTTTTGTCATACATGTGGCTCAGACCGTAAGAATGTTCTAGCTGTTCAAGTGTTTAGATGGAGTGATGGCACTTACCTTGAAGATCAGGACCATTGGTGGTTATCTGGTTCCACCTTGACGTGCTTCTTCTAGTTAAGCCCAAGGTTTATTTTTCTCTGTAACTTCTTACTTACCATTATTGTGTCTAAATATGTGGGCATTTGCTTGCTGGAATTCTGAAAATGCATATGCAGGGAAGAATTATCATTCACATAGTTCTTGTTCCACAGCAAAAAAAAAATTTATCCAATTATATCATATGGAAGGGCTAGTAAAGTGACAAGTTTTTCTTCGGTTTTTTTGTCTTTTCAATCTTCATGCGCAAAAAGACAAGCTGAAACTTCTAAATGTGATATCCATGTGGTACTTATTTTTTCTCCCAAGGATTGATGAAATTGTAAATTAGACTGAGTTAGAAAAGAATCATTCATTGTTAACTCTCTTATATGCACTTCATTTACAGTTTGCGTATTCTTGACCTACTCCAAAATTTTGAGAAGTATCTACATGTATCTTATTTAAATATTTGTTTTGAGCAAGCAGGAGGTTCGATTTGTCCATCATTTTCCTATTTTGTCTCAATTAATGTGCTAATAGAGCACAATGGCATTGTGCAACCTATATAATTGACCCCACCTAGTGAGATAATGCTGCTTTTTGTTGTTGTTGTTGTTGTAATGCTGATATGTATCAAAATGTTTGATGTGTAGGTATTTATTGCAGATTATTTTTTCAAATCAAATCTTGCTGAAGATTTTTCTTATGCAGAGATACTGGTAAGCATTTATATATGGTGATGTTAACTTAAGATAATAACGCACACATCTTTTTATGTAGTACTAGCCTGTTTAGCAGATGCTGCCATAATTACATTGTTGAAATATTTGTGATCTATGCTTTTCTGATTTTATAAAATTCAGTGCAATTTTTCTATCTTTACTCCCTTCCTACAATCTCTCCTGATTGTCACAAAGTTTCGTTGATATCATTTGAAAAAGATAGTATTATCTTTGAGACATCTTATGTTAATGTTACCAATGTTATGTTTGCATTATCCAGGTTGAAGTTAAATTAGATAATTCACGGGAGGCATCAAAGGAAAGTGTTCTTACAAACTATAACATAGAGGGAGCAAGCTCTATGATTCTGGAACATGGTTTGCCTCTGATGGATGCCCGGATCTCTTTTCATCTCATGTAGCAGACGTAAACCTCCAACCTTCAGGCACAGCTTTAGGATTTCATGGTTTTGTGCTTGTGGGGAAAATCCAATCACGAAAGCTTTGGTCTGCAGAGAAAGTAAGAAATTATAATGATTTAGGTTTTCTAAGTTGGAACTAGGATGAAAATAGTGAATTGAGAACCGGAACTTTGAATGGAAATTTCAAGTATTAGTTTTTGATTTTTCAAAGATCCTGCTACCATTACTATCTTTGACTTAATTGGGCTTAGAATGAAGTAAAGTCCATGCTGACAAATGTCTGAGTTGCTTGCTGCCACTCATTCAATTATTGACCATTCATCTATGGATGACTCTGCATTTTCTTACAGCCTCACCCCTATACCTTAGTTGTCACCCTCAATGATCAATCTGGCCGCCTTGTTGATTGTGAATCATGTCCGGTAGGCTTCAGAAAAGCATCTAAAGCTCACAAACAGCTGCTTGTTAATGGGCATGCAGTCATAATAAGAGGGCTGAACAGGCACGGACATCATCCATGTGTAGGGAAGACAAACATAGAATCCTGCATGGTCAAGGTATTTCTTGTCTTGTCTTACCATGTTATAGTTTCTTTTACATTCATTTTACCTCAACTGAATGAGTTCAGAGACTAATGATGGCTTTGCATGCAGGATTTAGTCTTAATGAAGCAAAGCAATGTTAATGCTGTGAGGAATAGCCGCTATCCCCAACATCCTCGCTGGTATGAGCTCTGTGATCTGTTTGGCATGTACATGATAGATGAAGCCAACATTGAGACGCATGGTTTTGAGTTTTGACTATTCTCAACATCTCAAGCATCCTACTTTGGAACCAAGTTGGGCAGCAGCAGTGTTGGATCGTGTGATTGGCATGGTTGAGAGAGACAAAAACCTTGCATGCATAATTTCTTGGTCATTGGGGAATGAATCTGGATATGGACCAAGTCATTCTGCTTTAGCCGGTACTAAACTTGAGTTAGGTTATGCTAGTCATCATATTATTATCTCATTTATTATGCTTTTGAAAGTGAATTGCAATGTTCTAACTGATTGGAGGTAAGTCTTCCAATGAATTGATTCCATAGAATTGCCTTTGTTCTAAATGCAAATCGATAAAGTATATTCATGCACTATTTTTCTAGTTCTACTTATGTCACTCATGTGACACATCATTGACAGTTAAGTCACTGTGTTGGCAATCAAGATTGGTAAAACACGTACTAGAGTAATTCAAGCGGATAAATGAACTGAAATTAAAATAACTTTAGGAGAAGACTGAAAAATTTTGGACTTTGCATCCTGAACAGAATGGGATATGGGAGAGGGGCAAATGAATGGTTACTTGCTGAAGGAGATAAATTTATATAGAGACTGAAGGTGTAATTCAATACATCTATATATTTAGATGTAATATAAAATATATAGGAAGGCCCACTATTTATATCATGAATCTCTCTGCTCCTATTTTTTTCTTAATCTTTTTGCATATCTTGTCATTAATTTGAATGTGAATAGGTTGGATTCGAGGACGAGATTCTACAAGGCTATTACACTACGAGGGAGGTGGATCTAGAACATCCAGTACAGATATTGTGTGCCCCATGTATATGCGTGTTTGGGACATTGTGAAAATTGCAAATGATCCAACTGAAACTCGTCCGTTAATACTATGCAAGTATGTTTTAAGCTAAAAGGACCCGACTATATTTCAGTTTGACATCAATAACTATGATGCCCCCTGCAGGTGTCTACTTTTCCCAGTATTGATTATGGCCTTTTGATATTTATAATGCATGAATGACAGGTATTCATGCAATGGGAAACAGTAATGGAAATATACATTTATATTGGGAAGCAATTGACAGCACTTTTGGACTTCAAGGAGGCTTTATTTGGGATTGGGTTGATCAGGTGAGTTTTCCTTGATTTTACAGCAAATTAATGACGTACCAACATCATGTGCAAGAACAGAACGCATTTATTTACTGAGCATGCTCAACGTATGCCTTGAGCATGGTAAGGTGCATTTATTTATTTTGTCAACAGACAGGTGATGCCTTATTTACATCCATGATATATGATTCGCATGGCCTCTTAATCAACATTTTCATTCTCCAAAGTATGGAGAGCTTATATATATATATATATATATATATATATATTGTATCTTAGTTGAGAGTGTCTCAATTGGCTTCACAGATTATTATATTGAACATTTACAATTGTCTACATTAGAAAATCATTTTATAGGATTGAAAGACCTTTGTTTTTGCTCATAGGCCCTGTTGAATGATGGAGAAGATGGTAGAAAGCATTGGGCATATGGAGGTGAGTTTGGGGATGTTCCTAATGACTTGAATTTTTGTTTAAATGGCCTTACATGGCCTAATCGAACTCCTCATCCTGTATTACATGGTGAGCTGATATAATATATCATCCTGGCACTCCATCTTCTCGTATTTCAATGTTCACTCTTTTTCACAACAATTCATGGCTTTGATTGTTTCAGAAGTCAAGTACTTATACCAGCCAATCAAGGTGACACGGCGGGAAGGAAAACTAGAGGTACTCATTTTATGGGGGCTTCATTTGCTTGCGTGAGAATTATTCTTGGTATCTCACTCCAATTGTCTTGTAGATCACAAATGCTCTTTTTTTTTTTTTTTTTTGAAACGACACAAGGATTGGAGTTCAGCTGGAGTGCTCATGCAGATGGATGCAACCTTGTGTCAGGAATTTTAAGTCTCACCCCTATAAAACCTCAAAGTAGTTATACTGTAGATTGGCGGTCAGGTCCATGGTATTCTCTTTGGTGTTCATCTGTTGCAGAAGAAATATTTCTGACAATAAATGCTAAGCTTTTGAACTCCACCCTTTGGGTTGAAGCTGGCCATATCATTTCATCAACACAAGTTCATCTGCCTGCCCAGAGAGAAATTGCTCCTCATGTAATTTTTAACTTGCACATTAACTTGAATTAGAAATTACGCCTATGGGCCCTAGTAATTTGGCAATATTCCAGGCATTGGTTATTTTTAGTATTTACTATTTCATGGCTGAATATTTTGAACAGGCCATCAATATTAGTGGTGATGCTCTACGCACTGCAACTCAAGGAGATATCATCGAAGTTAGCCATCAAGATATATGGGA
>JANTPZ010092375.1:0-13205 GCA_025593235.1 Vachellia pachyceras
ACGAATGAGATTTATCAGTATTTGGATGAGTTGATATTAAGGTGCAAGGAAGCAGGTTATTTACCTGTTTCTGAATCGGCAATGCATGAGTTGGAAGAAGAGGAGAGGGAATATGCAGTTAGGTATCAAAGTGAGAAGCTTGCAGTAGCATTTGGTTTGATGAAGACGAGCCATGGTGTGACTCTGAGAGTTGTGAAGAACCTTAGGATATGTGAAGATTGCCATTCAGCGATCAAGCTTATCTCAAATCTGACAAGTAGAGAGATCATCATTAGGGACAAGCTTAGGTTCCATCATTTCAAACATGGTTCTTGTTCTTGTATGGATTATTGGTGACGGAATTCTTACCTACTTGGAAATTGTTTGGTTAGAAATTTTTTTAACCAAAAGATGTAGAGGGAACAAGTTCTCTATCATCTTAATTTTTTTAACGAAATAAGAGTTTAGATATATGAGAGTATTTCTTGTTATTAATATAAGATCCACTTTAACAGTGGATTGGATAAAATGGATTTTATATTAAGGATATAAGGGAATCTATTATCAAAAGCTATATATTTTTTATGTATAAAAAAGCTACATATTTTTTTTAATTTCAGAAATATAGTAAATATAAGATTTTAATCAACATCTAGACGAAGATGCTACGTTCTTGATAAAAACGCTGGAACCAGAATTAGAATATCTCAAATACATAAGATGTTGCTTTGGTGATTCTAATATGTTTCCAGTCTTTTTCAATTAATCAAAGACTCTTGTTGAAACATAGTGAAATATACTTGAATTATTTAAATTTTAATTGGGATAACTAAACAAATAAGTAATTTGGTCACATGAAGCAAAGAGGGATTTTAAAAATTAGGTTAAAGGGGCAAATTTCCAAGCGAGCTTGGATGTGTTTATCTGGTTGCGGGCCTCTTACCCAGCCATAATAATACATCATATGGATCAATTCCCATATTTTTGAGTTTTATTGCAATAGTTAAATTCTCTCATAATAAATTTCACTGAGATTCAAACAATCTTTTGATATGATAAATTTATTGATATGTTTTGGTATTATTGATATGATTTGAGATTGATACTATATCCAATCTCATATTCTACAAGTATTAGAAGCAAAACTATGAGATATTATGATTACATTCTAGAATTTATGGTTTGCCTTGATAAATGCTTATTTGCACTATAATTTAAAAAGTTGAATATTATCCATCTTTTAGTTTCAGTTTCTGACATGATAGCAAGGTCACCTCCAACGAAGAAGACATCTTATGAGTCTTATCTTCTTTAATTGTTGTCTTCTCTTCTCTAGTTGATTTCTCTTGCATGAAGAATCTTATCATCCCTAGCCTCTTCTTTGATCCTCTCTTTCGCAGTTCGAGATGCTTCGCCTTCGCATGTTTTTTCCTTTGCAGATCATCTGGTTCCATTGTTGGAACCATCTGGTCTTTTCAGACTTGAGATATTATCCAGTTCCCTTAATTTATGACAAACTTAACAGCATCGTTTGGCAAATTGCCAAAAGTGCTTATAATCACTTATAATCACCTTTAACAGTGTTTCTCTGTAAAACGAGATAATTTCCTTCACATATTTACCCCGACTTATGTAAAAGTACTTATAAGTACTTCTCCACCGCGTTGTCAAATGTCTCATCGGCTAAAAACGATAACACAAAGGGCGCATTTGACAGGAGATGCGAGAATATTTATTTTCTAAACCTAAAAAAAAATTAATCTCAAAATCAAAACGGTTTGAAGATATCTTTGTAACTCTAGAAAAACTTTATGTATCGCTGTATTTCAAATTTTAATTCAAATTTTTAATTTATTATATTATAAACAATTAACTCCTATTAAATTCTTCATTGCATAACGAGTCATGGATATGACCATACGATGTGTGTTTGGGAAGTCCGTTGGGAGAAATGAGTTTACAGATTTTGAGGTATTTTACAGATTTTAAGATGGTTTGTGGATTTCGAGATGGTTTTAATGAATTTTGAAATAGTTTTATCTCGATTTACATGTACTGTTTGGGAAACGGTGTTTTCAAACAAGCACGATAGTTCTATGGGATCCTAAATTGCTAGCCATTTCTTGGTGTTTAGATATGGGCTGAGGCCCAAAACTATGTGATTACAAATTGCTTGGTTTAATTAACAAACCAATCATGTTGAAATCCATATATACTCATCAACATACATATTTAATACCTATAAAGATTGATTTGTATGATAAGGACTTGACACATTTTTTAAAAAAAAAAGGAAAAAAGATTAAGAATGATATACGGTAATCCTTGTCCCTATCACAACAAAGATGTCAGCTTTATTCATATTTTTATCAGATAAGTTTGAGATCAAAATTAAACAAAAAAGATAAGTGACTTTTGTTATTTTTTTTCAGCCTTTTGGGTTTTATCAGATAAATCATTGAATATATATATATATATTTGTAAAAGACAGACGTCAAGGCTTGGACAAAACATGCTGAGGTCAGATTCATTTTGTAAAGCACGAAAATAAAATAAAAACAAAGTCATCATCACCAATTGAAGAAAAACTAGTTTGAGTAAAGTTATTTAGGATTTATTAAAATTTTTTTTAAGTACTCACATTTTTTTAGAAAATTATTTTAGATATAAAATTTTGGTTTGAAACCTAGGGTTTGAAAAAAAATATTTTCTTGTTAAATCACATCCTCTAATCATGAATTTTCTTTTCCTACTTTTTATTTCTTTCTCTTTCATCTTTCCCACCTACTTTTTTATTTCGGAATACGTAAAAACCAAACATTCTCAAATCCAATAACATTTTTAAAATCTAAATTTTACCTCAAAATTCATAAAAACTATTCTCTAAAATCTATTTTTTAAAATATAAATTTTACTACGGAATCATAAAAGCAATTTTAGAAAGAAGATGTTGTAAAAGTTAGGTAGCGACTGTTCTGAAAAAAAAAAGTTAGGTATAGTGTGAATAATATATAAAGAACCCGTTTGGCAAATTGCCATAAGCCACTTATAAGTGCTTATTCACATAAGCCGAGGTAAATATGTGGAGGAGATTGTCTCATTTTACGGAAAAACAATGTTAAGTGTTTATGAAAATAAGCCTATGGTTACCAAACAGGTCCAAAATTTAGTCTTTTAATATAATGAAAAAGTGCCTAAAAAGTGGGCAAAACAAAAAAGTGCCTAAAAAAATATAATGAGGTGAATCCGACAAAAAAGCCTGACCCGAATATATTGAACATGAATAATCTATTACTGGTTTTGGGTTTTAGATTTGTGGTTTACGTACTATTTTTTCCCTTTATCTGATATCATTAATAATATATGAATATTACTTATTAAATTTTTTTATATTATATAAGGTAATCATATGTAAACGTGAAAATCTTACTCAGATTATTCTAAAAATATACAAACACCTTCCATGCATTAAAAATAGTAAATAACTGAAATAATTTGCACATATTTTTATGATACTTACTTTACCAAAAAATAAAATTTAGCAGTTACAACTTCAACAATTTTTTTTAAAATTTATGCAGCTTATTTATTATTAATTGATTTTTAAAGTTACCTCTCGCAAGATATCTAATGCAATGATTAATTAAAAAAACTGATATTGGTTACGTTTCAAGTTTCAACTCATCCCTGGGGCTGGGAGGGCTCACTCGAGACGCAAAGCCACACGAGAGAGGGAGAGAGGCTTTGAGGATCAGGATCTTACAAGCTGGTAAAGGCGACTGGTGGGTCCCACCTTTTGTCCCCGATCCTTAGTGGGTCCCACTTAGATCCCACGTCCAAATGTTTTGATTGGAGCGTGCACTGCACATCCCTAGCGCGTCATCAAATTATTCCTTCAAAGAAAGGTGTGAATTCTAAAAGGTACAATTTTTTTTTTTAATCCCAGCTTTCGTCTGCCGCGCCCTCCCCGGGTTCTGTGATAATACTGCAACGTCTCGCTGTGACACTCCTCTGACTCAGAGTCTTCTCATCTCAGCGGTATCGTTTTTCTTTGGCTCTGGCCAGTGGCGGTTATTAGAAGTGTGAAGAAATCAACTTGGGGAAGATGGGTTCCAAAACGGTGTAAGAATCACGAAGTATCTTCACTTCTCTCACCATGAATTTGAGACAGCGTCCTCTCTCCAGGCGCGGCAGTGAACACGCGCCGCCGCCGCCTCCTCCAGCGGGGTCAGTTTTCAACATTATACCTGTGCATGAGCTCCTTGTTGACCACCCCTCTCTTCGGTACCCGGAAGTGCGTGCTGCTGCTGCTGCTCTACGCACTGTAGGAGACCTTCCGAAGCCCCAGTTCATGCCATGGAGCTCTCACATGGACCTCCTCGACTTGCTCGGAAACTTCTTTGGGTTCCAGAAGGACAACGTACGGAACCAAAGGGAGCATTTGGTGCTCCACCTTGCTAACTTGCAGATGCGGCTTCAACCTCAGCCGCAAATCGTTGATGCCCTGGACTCCCGCGTGCTCCATCGTTTCCAACGGAAGCTTCTTCATAATTACAATGCTTGGTGCTCTTACCTTGGGTTAAAGTCGAACGTGGTGCTGTCGAAACGTCGAGACCCTACTGATCTCCGTCGTGAATTGCTGTACGTTTCGCTTTACCTTTTGATTTGGGGTGAGGCCGGAAATCTTCGCTTCGTTCCTGAATGTATTTGCTACATATACCATTTCATGGCAAAGGAACTTAATTATGTTCTAGATGAGCGCCTAGACCCTGAGACGGGTCGTCCGTTTTTGCCCTCAATATCCGGTGATTGTGCGTTTTTGAAGTCAGTAGTAATGCCCATATACAAAACGATTAAGGATGAGGTTGATAGTAGTAGGAATGGAAAGGCTCCACATTCGGCATGGAGGAACTATGATGACATTAATGAATATTTCTGGAGTAGGAGGTGTTTGAAGAGATTAGGGTGGCCACTAGACTTTGGGTGTAATTTCTTTGCGACTACTCCCAAGAGCCATCGAGTAGGGAAGACTGGTTTTGTGGAGCAGAGGTCTTTCTGGAATATCTACAAGAGCTTTGATAGGCTTTGGGTAATGCTCATACTTTTCTTGCAGGCTGCCATTATTGTTGCTTGGGAGGGTACAGAAGTTCCGTGGGACGCATTGGAAAGAAGACATGTCCAGGTAGAGTTGTTGACTGTGTTTATCACATGGAGTGGTCTTAGGCTGCTTCAATCGGTGCTTGATGCTGGGACTCAATATAGTTTGGTTTCAAGAGAGACTATGTGGCTTGGGGTGAGGATGGTGCTAAAGAGTGTGGTTGCCATTACATGGACTGTTGTGTTTTGTGTGTTCTATGGAAGGATTTGGATGCAAAAGAATTCTGATGATATGTGGTCAGATGAGGCAAATCAGAGGATTATTACCTTCCTTGAGGTTGTCTTTTTCTTTCTTATCCCAGAATTGTTGTCGTTGGTACTATTTATTGTTCCACGGTTACGGAACTTCATTGAAGAATCAGACTGGAGGATAGTGTACGTGTGGACATGGTGGTTTTATTCCCGGATTTTTGTGGGCCGTGGTGTGAGAGAAGGGCTAGTAGATAATGTAAAGTACACTATGTTCTGGATTTTGGTTTTAGCTTCAAAATTCTCTTTCAGTTACTTCGTTCAGATCAAGCCTCTAGTTGCTCCAACGAATGCTCTTTTGAATCTTAAGGGTGTACCGTACAAGTGGCATGAATTTTTCAGTAACACCAACAGGACAGCAGTTATCTTGCTATGGTTACCCGTTGTTCTTATCTACTTCATGGATTTGCAGATATGGTACTCAATTTTCTCTGCCCTTGTTGGTGCAATAACAGGCCTTTTCTCGCATTTGGGTGAAATTCGGAATATTGAACAACTGAGACTTAGATTTCAGTTCTTTGCCAGTGCACTGCAGTTCAATCTGATACCAGAGGAGCAGCCACTAAGTCCACAGCAAACACTGCTAAAGAAGTTTCGTGACGCTATCCATCGGTTGAAACTGCGATATGGGCTTGGTCAACCCTTTAAAAAGATTGAATCAAGCCAAGTGGATACTACAAGATTTGCCTTAATATGGAATGAGATCGTCAAAATTTTCAGGGAGGAAGACCTCATCAGTGATAGGGAGCTTGAGCTCATAGAACTACTACCAAATTGTTGGAACATAAGGGTCATTCGTTGGCCATGTTGCCTTCTTTGCAATGAGCTACTGCTTGCCCTCAGGCAGGCAAAGGAGCTGGAAAATGAGTCTGATTGGTCACTTTGGTTGAAGATATGCAAGAATGAGTACCGTCGCTGTGCTGTTATTGAAGCTTATGATAGCATCAAATCCTTGTTTCTTATGATTCTTAAAGTTGACACCGAAGAGTTCATCATTGCGAATAACATATTCAGGGACTTAGACAAGTACATTCAGACTGGGAAGTTAACAGAAGTATATAAGATGTCTCGGCTTCCAGAGATACATGCTAAGTTGATTGATTTTGTTCAGCTTCTGATGAATCCTGATAGAGACATGAATACAGCTGTGAATTTGTTGCAAGCCATGTATGAATTGTTTGTTCGTGAATTCCCAAGGGTGAAAAAGCATACTAATCTGTTGATAGAGGAAGGTCTGGCTTCACGAAGTTCAACGGCTAATGAAGACTTGCTTTTTGTGAATGCTATTCAGTTTCCTGATATTGGAGATGCGATATTAACTAGGCAGCTGAGACGATTACACACAATTCTTACTTCTAGAGACTCCATGCAAAATGTACCATTGAATCTTGAGGCAAGAAGGCGGATTGCTTTCTTTTCCAATTCTTTGTTCATGAACATGCCCCGTGCCCCCTATATTGAAAAAATGATTGCTTTTAGTGTTTTGACTCCATATTACAATGAAGATGTTTTGTATGGAAAAGAGATGCTTCGGAGGGAGAATGAGGATGGCATCACTACTTTGTTTTATTTGCAGAAGATATATGAAGATGAATGGAAGAATTTTCTAGAGCGGATGCGTAGAGAGGGTTTGAAGGAAGATGATGAAATTTGGGCAACAAAAGCTATGGATCTTCGCCTTTGGGCATCTTATAGAGGTCAAACACTATCACGCACAGTCAGGGGGATGATGTATTATTATAGGGCCCTTATGATGCTTGCCTTTCTTGATTCAGCTTCTGAGATGGACGTTAGAGAGGAATCACAAAATATTGGTTCACATGGCTCAACAAGGCAAAATAGTGGTTTGGATGGCTTAAACAGGAATGGGCCTCCCTCTCTACGAAGTCTTGGTGTGGCCCCGTTGTTTAAGGGGCATGAATATGGCAGTGCACTGATGAAGTTTACATATGTAGTTGCTTGCCAAATTTATGGGAAGCACAAGGCAGCAAGAGATCATCGTGCTGAAGAGATATTGTATTTGATGAAGAACAATGAGGCCCTTCGAGTGGCATATGTTGATGAGGTGCCTTTGGGGAGAGATGAAACTGAATATTACTCTGTTCTTGTGAAGTTTGATCAGCAGTTACAAATGGAGGTGGAGATCTTTCGCATTATGTTGCCAGGTCCCTTGGAACTCGGAGAAGGAAAACCAGAGAATCAGAACCATGCCATAATTTTTACGCGGGGTGATGCAGTTCAGACCATTGATATGAATCAAGACAATTATTTTGAAGAGGCTCTCAAAATGCGGAATCTATTGCAGGAGTTTAATGCCTATTATGGTATTAGGAAGCCAACCATTTTGGGAGTTCGAGAGAATATTTTCACAGGATCTGTTTCCTCCCTTGCTTGGTTCATGTCTGCTCAAGAAACAAATTTTGTGACCTTGGGTCAACGTGTTTTGGCTAATCCTTTGAAAGTGCGAATGCATTATGGTCACCCAGATGTATTTGACAGATTCTGGTTCCTGGGTCGGGGTGGAGTGAGCAAGGCCTCTAGAGTGATCAACATCAGTGAAGATATTTTTGCTGGATTCAATTGCACCCTTCGAGGGGGCAATGTGACGCATCATGAATATATACAGGTAGGAAAAGGAAGAGATGTTGGCTTGAATCAAATAGCAATGTTTGAGGCCAAGGTCTCTAGTGGCAATGGTGAACAGGTTTTGAGCAGAGATGTGTATCGGTTAGGCCATAGATTGGACTTCTTTCGCATGATTTCAGTTTTCTACACGACTGTAGGTTTTTACTTCAACTCCATGGTTGTAGTACTGACTGTATATTCCTTTCTATGGGGTCGTCTTTATATGGCTCTCAGTGGCATTGAACAGGCAGTCAAGCATAGTGCTTCTGCTACCAACAATGAAGCCCTTGGTGCAGTCATAAATCAGCAGTTTATCATCCAGCTTGGTCTTTTCACTGCACTCCCAATGATTGTTGAGAATACTCTGGAGCATGGGTTCCTTCCAGCAGTATGGGATTTCCTGACAATGCAGTTGCAACTTGCATCTTTGTTCTATACGTTTTCTTTGGGAACTCATACACATTTCTTTGGTCGGACTATTCTTCATGGTGGCGCAAAGTACCGAGCCACAGGACGCGGCTTTGTCGTTGAGCACAAGAGCTTTGCTGAGAACTATCGGCTTTATGCTCGGAGCCATTTTGTGAAGGCTATTGAACTTGGAGTTATTTTAATTGTCTATGCTTCTCATAGTCCCTTAAAAAAGGATACTTTTGTTTTCATAGCAATGACAATCTCAAGTTGGTTTCTCGTAGTTTCATGGATAATGTCACCTTTTGTCTTCAATCCCTCTGGATTCGATTGGTTGAAGACTGTATATGACTTCAATGATTTCATGAATTGGATTTGGTACCCTGGTGGGCAGTTTCTAAAGGCAGAACAAAGCTGGGAAACATGGTGGTATGAAGAGCAAGAACATTTGAAAACAACTGGTATATGGGGAAAGCTATTGGAAATCATTTTAGATCTCCGTTTCTTCTTCTTTCAGTATGGCATTGTGTACCAGATGGGTATCGCAAATCACAGTACCAGTATAGCTGTTTACTTGCTATCTTGGGTATGTTTGTTTGTGATCATTGGTATTTATATCATCATGGCTTATGCACGGGATAAATATGCTACAAAGGAGCACATATATTATCGGCTAGTTCAGCTTAGTGTGATTGTGGTCACGGTTCTTGTCATTGTTATCTTTTTGAAGTTCACCCATTTTCAATTCATAGATCTTCTAATAGGCCTATTGGCATTCATTCCCACAGGCTGGGGAATGATTTTAATATCCCAAGTTCTAAGGCCTTTTCTTCAATCAACTATTATGTGGGGTACTGTTGTTTCCTTGGCTCGGATATATGATTTGTTGTTTGGGGTTATTGTTATGGCCCCTGTCGCAATGTTCTCATGGTTGCCTGGATTTCAATCAATGCAAACTAGGATCCTCTTTAATGAAGCTTTCAGCAGGGGCCTCCAGATATCTCGAATTCTTACTGGCAAGAAGTCTGCTTAAGATGCGACTTGAGGTAAATTTTATATGGGAAAATATGATTTTTGGTGCTTGAATTTTTCTTCAATTATCAATTTAGGTTATGAACTTTGATTCCGTATATAACTCAGTTCCTATAGTTTCTTGACTCAACAACTCAGTTTTTATAGTTTTCTGGCTCAGTAAAACTCAGTCCTATAATTCCTAATTCATGGACTATTTTGATAATTGAGAGAAAATATAGGGACTATATAATGTTATACTATCCCATTCTATATTCATGTGTTTAGTCCTTCATCAACTGAAAACGAAGGGTTTTTTTTTGGTTGGGGGGGCTGATATTTGATAAATAGTTTGATTGGAGTCCATTTGAACTGTCAATTCTCGATCGTAATTACAGCGCCCCCCCCCCCCCAAAAATGTGTTGGGGTGACTGGCAAGACATTTTACATCTAGAATTGCCTGGACCAGTCACTTTGAATTATACGCTCTATGTAAAGTTGCTTCTGCAACTGTAAAATGCATGTATGGCTACTGTGATGTACTCAGATAATATGCGCATGCAGTTAATTCTTCCGAGATGAATCTGTACATTTCTAGGCTATGGATCCCACGACTCATTAATGGTGGACGAACACTAGTTTTAGACCCAAGTTTGAGGACCACCGCTAATGGAAGCTCCCTATATTATCATGACGGATGGGTGACTGCAGATAAATTCAAGTATGTACATGTTAGAAGAGACAAACTGCTTTCTTAGTACTACTTTATTGCTATCCATGTTACCACTATGATATCATCAAGCAGTGGTCAATGGTAGGACAGGATGGTTTGTAAAATCAATATAAAACCTGTGTGCCTTTGTTAGAACCCCATTTGTTGGTCAAACCTACAGCAGAAAACATAGGAGGATGCAAAAGGGAACATAGGTGGCTGCATTAAAAAAGGGAGACAGGAGCTTTATGCGGCTCCATTTGACTTAGTCACTTCCTTCTATTTTGGAAAAAAGATTTATTTTATAGAGTCAGCCATAGGCTTTAGGTTGGTCTGCTGTAATATGTACTTTGGGGGTTGTGTCATGTACTTTTTGAGGCTGTTTAATCCGTGACCTTCAGAAGGGGGAGGCATGGCATGTTGTTTTGTGAATTAAGGTTAGGAGGGTACTGGTTTATTCAAGCCAGATCCTAGGCTTTGAGATTTATTTCACAGATTATAGAGTGGCTTAGGGTTGAGGCCTTTGGAGTGCATAGGCAATTGGCAAGCTTGTTGTGTCTTTGTTTTGAGTTTCTATCCTGTTATTGTGAGAGTTGTTTCTGTGAGTGTATGCGGGATTTGTATCTCTAGTCCAGTGTCAAGCTGTAATCTTTTCCTTATATCAGTGCGAGGGTGTAGTTTTTTTTTATCTTTTATGTGTTGCAGTTTTATCTTTTAATTGTATTTTGTATGTGTAAATATGTCTTCACGTATCAAAGATCATATAACTGACTATGGCATCAGTTTAACTTCATTATTCTGTTAGATCATAACTAATTTATATGCTACTCCAAATAGATTGAAGCTTGGTTTCAGTGGTAACTAGGTGGACTACAAGCGTGTTCGTTTCTTGTTGGAAACCTCTGTTTTGGTGGTTTTCAATATGAAAATGACACCAAAACATGCACTACATGGTGAATGTTCACCAGGTTTTAAGCCTCCTGTGGTTATTGTAGTGATCCTCTTTACCGCTAGAAACTTCTGCACTGAATAACCTCTTCCCCCCACTAACAACAGTTATTTGGATCATATGGAGTTGTTCTTGATGGAATGTTTAAATTTCTGATTCAGATTTTCCTATGATTTTCAGGTTATGTTCATAAAAACTGAGAAGTTTAGTCCTCTTTCTCTCATGTTGATGGCTTATGGATGTCTCCTTGACGGTCAATCTTTAAAAAAGGGAGGCAGATTTTGATTTGTCCTCATGTTTTCCTGTTGCTGGTTCAGATGACTTGTGTTTAGTATAGCAGTATTGAGGAACGTAATATGATTTGCCCATATTTATCATTAACTTACGACTTGCTGCACAACTTGTCCATTACCCTCTAACTACACAATGCCCGCTGATTTTCTAGGCTCAAGATTATTTATTAGCATTTTGCCGTCTAGTTTTTGTAAAGCCTTGCCGTTTTATGCTTTTGAATGATTCGTGTAATAGGAAACCTTCGTGAATTTTCGTTCTCTTGGGTAATTCAATTTGGCAGCGGCAATTTCTTGTTAGCTGATCTGTGGGCTTGCTCGAACATGCCTGTTTTATTCTCCTTTAAAATTCCCACTAATTTTCTTGGCTCAACGCCGCAACGTAACGTTACTTTATGAGCATCTTGCTCTCTGTTTAGTTTTTACTTTCTGAACTCACTAATGTGCATCACTATTGGTACAGTACACTATAGGAAATCACCTAATTTTTTTCCCATTTGGATAATACTTAGAGATCATGTCTTATGTTAATTATGTCAATTTCTTTAATCACACATCCTTTTTTTTTGCCAAATAATCACGTCATGTGCTGTTTTTAGAATATTATGATTTAACTGTAAAACCACATAAAAACAATAGGACACATTGAAATTTGTAATTGGAGAATTTGATATAATAGATATAAGTAACTTGATATAATTATTTTTCTTATTTTTCTCTTCTGAAATTTAACTTGGCTGCTGTAATCACTATTTGGCGTTTGCTCTACGGTTCTGCCCAAGTACGTAATATTACACTAGAACATAACATTGCCAGTTCTATGCTCCTAAAACTAGTTTTCTCACAAGTAACCACAGAGATTTATTGTTTAATGGACAGCATTATGCTCGTTTTCTTTTGTCAACCATGGTACAACCTTTTTGAATTTCGAGTATTGCTCATGAAAAGCTATAGAATTTAAAATCTCAATATCTCAAGGAACAGATCTGGTATTGCAGTTTATGACTTTGGGGGCCACTAAAAATATTGCAAGCAGGTGATTATTTTGCACAATAAATTTATATCACAAATCATCGTTACCAATAACAGGCACTTTCTCATAGGAACTTTTTCTGAATCTCTTTGGAAGAAAACACCGGCCGCCATACTTCTGTTGAAGGTATATCAAGAGAGAAAACCAAAGTCCACAGCAAGGTATTGTGATGTCCCAAGCTGTAGAATACAACCCAGCCTCATTGAAATAAGGCTTTTCATTAAGCACAAGGGCCTGCAGAGAGAGAAGGACTTGTAGAATTATGGAGGCCCCTGGGTTCCACATTTCACTGTCTGTACCAGTCCACGTATTCAGGAGGCTCAGACAGACTTTTCCAGATTCATACAAATTAGGATTTAATCTGAGACCACCCGAATTGTAGTGCACCATCTGCATGGGATTTCAAATGTCAGCAAAAGAGTTCCTTAAGATATAAGCATGCAACTTTCTATGAAACTGGCGGCAAAAAGCAGGGAGAAAATAAGAACATGTTCATTTCAACTAAATAGAATAAGCAAAAGGGTGAAGAACGCTAAATAGAAAACCTACATAGCATAAATCGTGAATGAAAAGAATTGAACAAGCACTGCAAATAGAACTCAAAATCTTACAGGTGGTTCATTAGGATAATCCGAAGGGAAATAAACATCAAAGAAGAATAAGCCATCATGATAAGGGGTTCCAGGTGCACCAACAATGGCTGCTCGCAGGAGATCCATTCTTTCTTCGAACACACGGACATAAATGGTTTCTGTTCAGACCAATAAAGGTCATATAAGTGCATTTACAGAA
>JANTPZ010092376.1:0-22153 GCA_025593235.1 Vachellia pachyceras
AAATCGAACCTTCTTGAAATCGTGAAGCTTCAGATAACATGCAGCTCTATTGCTGTGCAAAGCGATCTTTTGAGGCTTAGTCTTAGCCATCCCAATAGCCTCCGTGTAGAATCGTAGCGCGTCGCCATACCGTCCGTCGCGGTACAGCTGGTGGGCGAGTTCGATCTTCTTCAACGGCGAAGTGGCCATGACGGTCGATCCAGCGTCGACCAAAACCATAGACGAACTCTACACCACAAAATTCAAAACTTTTTCAGAAATTTAAACTTGGGGCAGTCCGCTGCTCAGCTCAAAATGACAAGAAACAGGGAAAGACAGCTAGAGCTAGCGGAATAAGGCGCAATCATAATCAATTATCAATGATATGCCTCCCACACGCGCTTTTGCAGTATTTGCGGAATAAATTTATTGCATTTTCTTCCAAGAAAAGGATAAAGGATTTCTTTTTTTTTTCCTGCAAAAATTTTGACACTGTTTCTTAGCCCTCTATGAAAAAGAGGACGAGAATTACTACAAAGATCGCATTGTTTTCGGAACAGCAGTATTAAAAATGTTTTTTTATTTCAATGGAATTTTAAGTAAAAAATCAAATAATATAAAATGATTTACATTTGGATTGATTTTTGTAAAAAAAAAAAGTTAGGACTCAACATCTCATTTCTTTTCTGTCCGCTTTTTACAGTTAAAACTTCCTTTCTCACACGGTTGAAAAAGACAAAAGCAATGTTTATTTGAGAGAGTGGATAATAAATTTTAGCAAAATAATAAATAATTTTGTATTGATTATTCAAAGGTTTTTTAGGTCAAATATTAATTCAAAGCTTTGAAGTTATCTATTCATTATTATTAGATTATAGACATGTCATCCACTATCCATCCACTAATACACTAAAAGCAAAACTACTAAGTGAGGTCCTATCCTTAAACCATTACGTTTTATATGCAAAATTTTAGAAGCAGATGATGTAAGTAGCCCTATTTAAAATTACATTTAAAGAGGTTGAACTGCATTGGACATTGTATTTCTGTAAAACGAGATAATCTCCTTCACATATTTAATTCGTAAATGGTAAAAACACTTCTCCATCGCTTTCTCAAACAGACCAAAGTTGATTTTTATTTTCTCTTCCGTTTTCTCCATCTTTCTAATCTTCAATCACTAATACATATCCTTTCGCTAAAAAATAAAAAGTGAAGCTTTGGCTAGATTTTTCATTTTTTGTTGTGGAAAGAGATTTTTCATTTTTGCAATCAAAATTTGCTTAAAAAAGTAAAAAAAAAAAAACAGAAGAAGAAATATCGGCGTTTGTTGGGTCCCGGTATTGGGCTGTACGGCTTAGGCTATTTCCCTGTCGTCTCTTCTTCGCTCCGCTTCCTTTGCTCCCTTTCTCTCTCCTCGCGGAAGAACCCTAAAACTCTCATTCCAAGTAATCTTACTGTCCCACTTCCTTGTTCTTGATCATCTCCATCCGTTTATATCCAGTAAGAATTGCTCGAGTGCAAGGAGGTCCCCTATTTTGGTGTTTTATTTAGTGCTTGGAGATTTAATTTGTATCGAGCTTATCGAACTCTTCTCCTTCATTGGAAGGTATGTTTTCTTGATTCGGGTCATTATATTTGTGTGTGCTCGAATTTTGGTTTTTATTATATAGTTGGGGTATTTATTAGAAAAAATTTACTGTCGCTGATGCTGGGTATCGGTTGACTGGGTCCAATGATGGAAATGGGGTTCTGGGGTTGCAAGACGATCTTGATGTCTGGACTATTGTTTACTTTTAATTAACCTATCATGAAATTGGGAGTTTTCGAGGTCGCTCTCCCATTCTAATTCTATGTGAACAAATGTGCTTATGGTTAATGCTTTGTTTTTAGTTGCGATTTGTGGTTTTTCGAGTGCCTGACAGCCTTCTTTTTTCATGCAGCTATTAGTTGGCCTTATGTGTTTCTTCAATGTCTAATATAAGCAAAGAAGTGTCTAGAATGGAGTTTACCGTGTAAGGATGAGATATTGACTCTAAACAAGCGTTTCCAACAAATTCTTTAACTGTTTGATGTGATTGCATTCTTATATCTTCTGTCACAACACACCTTCCTACTTAATAAAAAGAAGTTATTGTGCAGTGAAAAAAAATCCCCCGTCCTCGCTGTTCTGTGTAATAATCGAGAGACTGATGAATACAATTTGTGAAGCAAGTAACCAAACTTGAAATAGCTTATTCTTTTCTATATTGCTATGCTTGTCATGCGTTAGCTCTTGGTGCATACTGGACTTTAATTATGATTATAGATTGCTTTAGTAATGGCATATAGAGACACAGTACTTGAGTTCTTTGTTTGAGAGGATGCTTTTGCTGCTGTAATATCTGTTCACAACATATATCAAACTTTTATATAGCATAATGTTTGTCAATAACAATGGGTGTGGAGATTTAATAAGCATTTATGTGGATAACGTTTGGCTAGCAGCATATTTAAGAGGTATGCCTTCCTTTTTTGCCAACATTGGTTGTCCAAGAATTGGTTGCATGTGAGATTTGTATGTTTGTTAAGAAAATTTTGAAGTTGACTAATTATGCCTCATTGTCTTTTTATTGGAAAGGAGGAAAAAGTTAAGGATACTTTGCTAGCGTTCTTTTATTGTGTATGCATGTTTTCTCATTCTTTTAGTTAATGGGCAGGGAAACAATTGTAAGTCGCAGTGTACTGTGACATCATATACACAATCTGATCAACTTTAGTCCTCTGTTAACATCATGGCTGGAGTGCTGTCTGGAGATGTTTCTCATCATGGAACATATCAAGGGAGTTCTCAAAGACACACTCCAGAGAAGCCAGAGGATGGTTCTCGTTGGTATTTTTCTAGGAAGGAGATTGAAGAAAATTCACCATCTAAGAGAGATGGCATAGATTTGAAGAAAGAAACTTACTTGCGCAAGTCATATTGTACATTTCTGCAAGATTTAGGCATGAGACTTAAAGTGTGAGTTCTCTGCTATTCAAACAAATTTCTGTTTTTCTCTTCTGGTAATATCAACGCTCTGTTTCAACTGTAATTTGTACTTGTTCAGTTTAAGTTAGATTTTATTTTCTTAGGCAAGCCAATATCAATTCTTCGTTTGGTGGCACAGTTTAAATAAAATTTTTATCAGGGCAAGGTTGTGCTTGTGGTGATTTGTTTGTATAACCATATGCTTTGTCCCTGAATATTTAAGAAAAGTTATTATATTTTTTTGTTAATTTTATCGAATGTATTATTAAATGGCATTGAAGATCCATAACTTAATATATCATGAAGTTGATTTTGGTTTTTTGTGACACAGACCTCAGGTAACCATTGCCACAGCAATTATTTTTTGTCATAGATTCTTCCTTCGTCAATCCCATGCAAAGAATGACAGGAGGGTGAGTCTGTTTTCTGTTTCCTAAGGTTCATATTGCTATTGTTAGATAATAGTTCTATTTTCTTCTTGTAAACATTTTTATTGGATCTTGCATCATCATAGGTTGACCCCTTATCTGAATTATTATGTATTTTGAACCTTCGACCTTTAGGGACCAATCCACTCTTTATGATGTGTTTGAAAAATGCAATATTTGGGGGTTCTGTGTGTATTCAGGTGATATGGTAGTTCTGCTGTCTTCTATGTCAATCAATTGTTTGTCAGATGTTGAAGAATTTATTAAGACAGTTGAGAGAAACATGCAGAATTATTATTTTTTACCCATCCTCCACTGTTCATTTTCTATCTTTATCTTTCTAATAAATACATCTAATTATTTCTCCTGGAGTGCATGGACTGCATTCTTCATACAATTTATGGTACATTCATCACTTTCTGGGCTTTTAGTTTTACTTGAATACCCTTTCTTACAGATAACCAATTAGGAGAATCTGTCCTAAGTCCTAACTACTAAAAAGAGCTAGTAATAGGATGGTAGTATAGCAGCATCAGGGGGGAAAATAGTGGTAAACAGTGGGAAAATTATAGACAAGGTGAAAAAGAGAAGAAAGTTAGTCAGTTGACAAATTTGAGGCGGCCAGACAATGAAGAATGGAAAAGATTATTAGGGTATTATCGGTAAATACTTGCAAGTTAGTGATTGAGTCTTCAATTAAGATAAACAAATACAGTGATAATAAGTCTAGGGAGTTCCCTTTTATTTTGTTTTTACTTTTAATGTCCTTAATGAGTGCATTAAGGTAGTTTAGCTTATTGAATAGAATTTAGATTCTCTTTTGGCTTTCTAGCTTCGTCTCTCCCTTTTTTCCTCCATCCCGTCTCCCTTCCTTTTAGATTCTCTCCATTCTCTACTTTTAACACATCAACAGTTTGCCACTCCATTAACAATTTCTACTAACAGCTTGTCATGATCTAAGCCATTGAGCCTTGCCACTCCTAGCAAACACAGCTGCCACATCTTTGGCTTCAAAGTGATGTTGGAGATCATGGCAAGTTGTGTTTTAGGTGAGCCTGGTCCTATATCCTTAGAAATATCTTCCCATACGTGAGATGGAATGGGAAGGGTTTGTGATAAACACGTTGGACTCTTTACATTGTGCTATCGCACATCACATTGAACTACCATTTATTTAATTCTTCAGGGCCTCTCAATAACATCGGAGCTGTGCTTGTCATAAGTGTGAAAAAGATGAGTCCACCAAAAGAGGAAGACAGGAATTTTATGCATATTGCTTTGCAATAAGCGATTATTTTCACCTTTCAAACAGGCCAAATCATACTTCTGAGGGGTTTTTAACTTGTTCGCTAGTTACATGTATCTCTGGTGATTGTTAACCTAGTACATCTGTTGGATGGCTTTTTATTGGATTATAATTCTATGTCATGGATTTTATTTTGAGGATTGTTTTATGCTGGCCATCAACATGTTGCTTATGCTTTGGATGTGTTTTTTTAGAACCATTCTGTGCTTGATTGAGTTAAATGTTGTGTCCTTCCAGTTTGATATTTTATATCCATAGTCCTTGATAAGCTCTTTTTGTGTTCATAAATATGATTTGCCGCACTTTGCACAATATACAGCATAGAATATTTCTTTCCCCCCTTTGTACAAATATAAAATATTACGTTGGATGTATGATGATAGTCAGTTAGTTGTTTAAACATGTTTTGCTTTTTGCAGACCATTGCAACAGTATGCATGTTTCTTGCTGGGAAGGTTGAGGAAACTCCGCGCCCTCTAAAGGATGTAATTCTAGTTTCTTATGAAATTATTCATAAGAAGGATCCTGCAGCAGTTCAGAGAATCAAACAGAAGGTATATTAATTCTCTTGCTCCCTTGATTTCATATGAAGAAATCTCAGCTAGGTGCTACCATTGTTGAACTGCCTGAGTTGTTTTTTTATGTCAGTGTGGTTTGGTTCTTTTTATCTTCTGTCTGAGCTATTATCTTCTACCTAAACTTTTTGAGTGCTTAAAATTTCATTTTTACTTCCTGTAATAGATTATATTAGTTCCTGCTGTGAGAATGAAACTGAACAGAATAATTTTGGTTTTTAATGTATCTGAATTTTGCTGGACTGAATTAATTCTTCACTTCATATTTATCCTTTTAATATTCTTATCATTTTTTCAAAATTTGGATTTTAATTTTCTTCCCTGTGTAGTTTTTATAATCTAACCTTTTCTCATACCACCACTATTCCTTGCAACTATTGTGCAGGAGGTATATGAACAGCAGAAGGAATTAATCTTATTAGGAGAGAGGATTGTTCTTGCAACCCTTGGTTTTGATCTAAACGTGCACCATCCTTACAAACCACTTGTTGAAGCAATAAAGAAATTCAAAGTTGCTCAACATGCCCTTGCACAAGTTGCCTGGAATTTTGTGAATGATGGGTATGGAGACAACATTTTTGTTATGCCCAATTGCCATTCTTTCTCCTGTGCTGAAATTAGGATGTGGTGTGCAGACTCCGGACATCTCTGTGTTTGCAATTTATGCCCCATCACATTGCAGCTGGAGCCATATTCCTTGCTGCTAAGTTCCTTAAGGTGAAGCTTCCATCAGATGGTGAGAAGGTTTGGTGGCAAGAGTTTGATGTCACCCCACGCCAATTGGAGGGTTGGTACCCTTTTTATTATTTTGACTTTTCTGCCAGTAATTAGGGATATAAGAAAATGGAAGATGAATCTACTATGTTTTCATTTCTCTTTCCCTGTTACCTCTTCCTCTGTTCTTCCAATTTTCTTGAAAGTACTCTGGGTGGGATGGTGTTTGAGTAAGAATCAATGTCTTGTGAATTGAGATTCTTGTACTTACGAAGAAACACAAAAATAGCTAGATCAGTTTAAACAGGTGTAATCAATCTAACAGTAAATATCATTCTCGGTTGTTTACTTGTTATCATGAAATACCCTATTGTGTACTTTCGCAATTCACTGTCTGCAGAAGTTAGTAATCAAATGTTGGAGCTTTATGAGCAAAACCGAGTGCCACAGTCCAATGATGCTGAAGGAGCTGCAGGCAATGGGGCTACCAATCAGGTCCCCACAAAAGGTCCAACCAGCAATGATGAGAATGCAACCACAAACAGCAATTCTCAGACTGGTCCCACGAGTTCAAAAATTGAAACCTCAAAGTTGGCAGCTTCTAAGGTGCTGCCTGAATCATCCGCTACTAATCATGTTGGGCGCCCTGTATCCAACCATAATAGAGGTAGTGATTATGGAAGCTTGGAAATGAAACATAGGGCAGAAGGCGAAGCTAAACACAGTCAACATCATGAAAGGGGAGGTCCTGTCTTTAAGGAAAACTTGCAGGAACCTGCAGACATGGTCAAAGCCCGTTCAGGTTACGGTGAAGAGCAAGAAAGCAATGTTGGAAGAAGTGAAATGAAGGAATCTGGTGAATTTAAAGGTAAACATGCAAGCTTAAACCTAGATCACAGAGATGGTACATCTGGCCGGCCACCTCAGGAGGCCATAAAGAAAATTGATAGAGACAAGGTAAAAGCTGCACTAGAGAAACGGAGGAAAGCATCTGGTCAGATAACTAAAAAAACAGAATTCATGGATGATGATGATCTCATTGAAAGAGAACTGGAAGATGGGATTGAACTGGCTTCCCAGAATGAGAAGAGCAAGCAGGATAGGAGCCAAAGCTGGTCTAAGTCATCTGATAGATCTGATCATGAGACTATTCAGCATGGAAGGCATCAAGATAACGAAGATGAGCATCATCATGGTATGAAGGGTCTGCCATCATACCAATCTGATCTAAGTAATGTGGAAGAAGGGGAGTTATCAGCACTTGATGACATCGGTGCAGGGGTTCAGTCACCCAAGTCAAACAACCGCAAGAGAAAAGCAGCGAGCTCACCTGATAGAGTTATGGAGGGAAAACAATGGCACAATTATGGCCATGGTTCTCATCATCATAACCGTTTTGATTATATGGATGACCGAAACAAAGTCAGCCGGCTGGGTCATACTGAGAGGGATAGCAAAAGGCACATACAAGAGAACCATGTTTGATACTGTGTCTGAAGTTTGGGTATGTGTCACTTGTATCTTTGAAATGTATCTGGATATATCCCTTGCAAAGCTTTCAAGTCTGCTCTCTGATGCAGATCCTGAGTTGATGTTTATTACCCTGGTCTAAGAAATCTCTAGATTGAAGGTAATTCTAGCACCCTTCAACTTGGTTGGTTGGGCCAATACTTGTATTAATTTTTGCCCCCTTCAATTAATGGGCTGATAGTTCGGCCAATAAAAACAATTAATGGGCTTATAGGTTGTTATATGAAGTGAGGTATATCTGGATTGAAGATGGACATGCAATGGAATGTCCATTTCCCCCATATTATTGGTTTATTTTCTGGTGCTGCACTAATTCCGATGACATGAATGAATATTGCTCATGATCATGATCTAAGCAATTTCCCATTGTGGTTAGGTTGCAGAGGATGAATTATCCAGTGATTCTAAACTGGATGTTTGTTCCAAACTGGGAACATTGTTGAATCTCCGTGATGAGGCTAGTGAAATGTTTTACAGCTAACCAAGAAGAGTAATATGAATGTCGATTGGTTTTTCTGAATGTACGATTCTGGAATTGACATAACATGTTAACACCCTGTAATGCAACTGGGGTTACAAATTGCTCTGGTGAAACAATTATCCAGTGCTATAATTTTGCTAAACATTATATTGGAATTCCCAAGCCCTATCTAACTTTTTTCAGATGTCCTTTAATATAATCTCACAGTTACTCCAGCATTAGGACAAAGCAAATTTGTCTCTTGACAATCTTTGACGCAAGTTTCACTTCTGAATTAAGTGCCAGAGGATGAAATGATTCTAACTTGCACAGTTTTGATTCTTGTTAGTCTATTCCTTTCTCCATTGAGGTTACAAGCAAGATAGAACTCACATCCTCCCATTTATGTTGTAGTTTTTATGTATTAGGTTCCAAGGCCATTGGTCTTCCTCCACTGTTTTTGGTCTCCCGAAATAGTGATACAAGTACGACAATTTACTGAAGAATTTGACTTGCAATCACTCATTATAACTCTGTCTGATACAAATCATATTGAATTCCTAAAAAGCATGGCAAATGGGAAGTATACAGTAACGGTACACTTAAAGCTTTTATTCCTTATCTAAGCAGTATCTCAGTCAAAAAGAATGAGAGCAAAGAATGAGAACAATAGACTTGTGCGAGTGATATTAGCTTTCAGACGAAGGTTTCATGCCTGACTTGAATTTGCATGAAAGAAAAATTTGATCCTACAGTTAAAAAGCTAAGGAGTGTTGCATGGCAAATCTTCGGAGAGAAGAGAGTACATTAAGGGAACAGAACAAGTCTTTTTAGTATTGGAAAACATGAAAAGTGGGTCTGGTGATCTTATGCTTTCAAAATCAGACTCAGATTCACTTCTCTTCAACATCCACCATTGACACCAACATGACCTTGTTGGCTTCAAACATCCAAAAAGTATGTGAAACACACGTGTGCACCTCAACCAATGGAACAATTTTTCTTAATGTTTTGGGTATTATATATATGTACTCCTTTTGTTAAAAGTGAGTGAAGAAAAAAGTTGCTTGGTTTCAAAGCAAGTAAAAGATTGTGCTTTTTATGATTTTGATTTAGCTCTGAAAACTAAACAAGTCTGTGAGGCTGTGTTCATCATCCATTAGAGCATAAGATAGCCTTTAATGAAAACTGAGGCATCCAAAATTAGAATCTGTCACTTCTCATGATTCGGTCAATAAAGATCAGAAAAATAATTGGACCTTATCGTATGATGCACTTTTGTTCCCAATTAATTACTCCTTATTTTCACTACAGAATTAGCCTCGTAGCCACCTCTGAATTATTTGTCGTTTCTCCATTTATTTTCCTTATTTTGTGTGTGTGTGTGTGTATAATACACAGTTCGAAAAAGATAAACAACTTGAATATATTGTTACCCATATTTTTTAATTTTTATATTAAAATCGTACATAATCTTCTATCCATTGTCAATATCAATATAAATCCTCCACAAGCTTTCCTAAAATTATAGGAACCAAACTTAAATAAATTTTTTCCGAGTTTTGTTAGAATTACAGTCTTTTTTCTTTTTAAGATATCGACAAAATTCGTGAGAAGACTTCGTAATCAAGTGAGACATTAGGGATGTCTTCTATTAGATATAATGAAGGCAAAAGATAAATTTCTCAATAAATCATAATCATCAGTTATAAATAAATGTTTCTCACATACTCCATTTATCTAACGGTTTATGAGATCTTAACAAATTTTATAAATTAAAAATCCCAGTGCATTATGTTAATTAGAAATTTTATTGAGAGGACATGTAAGATATAACAAGTATATCAGCAAAAGGCAGATTCCTACATATGATATGAAAAATTCTGGGGTGTTATTACATGAAACTAGAACATTTTCTTGAGCATTTCACAAAAATTGAGTAAAATGGTATTGCTTATGACTTATTAATAACATTCCCTAATTATAGATTTTATGAGATACTGCATCTGATCATTAAAGTAGACACAAACTAATTAATTTGCAGAAATAAAAGAAATTATTTTAGTTATTTGTAAACATGTGCGTTGATTTGTCAGAAATACAGTATATAATTATTTGTATTGGAACTATTTCTAACCTCCCTAATATATATAACTAACAGGGCTAATTTGGTAAGATATTATAAATTTAGAAGATAAAATTGATTGAGATTTTAGAGTTAAAATTAAACTTATTCTTCTAATTAGTTTCTACATAGATTTAGGACCGAAATGAGTATATGAGATTGTTGGATGATATATAGCTTCTTAGATAAATGGAGAGAGGGAAAATAAGAAACACTAATCTGTTGCATAAGGTGTGGAACCATTCATTAATCATTGAGATATATATATAGAGAGAGAGAGAGAGAGAGGGTACCAGATACTCCGTACAGAGGCGAAGAGATAAGTGTTTGCAACGTAAGAGTGTTATAAATATGGTTGCTGTATTTGGCAAATAGGCTTCGAAAAAAGACGAAACTTTGATGGAGAAGCTACCTTCTCTGTATTCTGAAGATGATACCAAGTGAGGTAAGAAGCTAGGAATCTTTACTTTTTCCCTCTTCTCTCTTAACAAAACATCGTGCCACTGAATTTGAACCCTATTCCTCATTTTATATTATCATATCTGATCTATAGTAACATTGTTCCAGATAACCAGCACATATATATCACTTCCTGTTCCCTTTTTATTCTCTTGCATACCACTCTCTCAACGAAATCCTAATTGCACATTATTTATCATACAATATATTACATCCTGCTTAATATATGTGTAATTGCATGTGATATTTGTTACTAGTATTATTATACATATGAAGTTCTGCGTGAAAAGCTCTCTTAGTTTGAAATATAATGAGGTAATAGCACTTGACTCTTTCTTTCTGTTAGTCATTTTAAAGCCATTTCTTGTAGCTTAGATAATAAGAATATGATTTAGTTAAGGTGGTAAGAATAAAGTGATCAGATTGCTGTACATAGTAATTAAGTCCGAGTCATACTAATATATTTCTTTCGGCCCTAATTAAATATGAAGGGAAACTTTTAGGAGCATGATCTGATCTAAAATGCAGCACACTATTTCTAGGCAAAAAAAGTTGATCCAATCAGTAAATAATTAGCTCATAACCCAACGGATTGTAAGTTTAAATCCCGCACCGATATGAAGATCTTATTGATAGAGGATCTGTAAGCGTTCTATGAATTTCAAGACATGCCCCAGCCTAGTGAGCCTGAAACTTAACTCTTCTAAATTTTTTTGCAACAAAAAAAAAAGCACTTAGTACCATATATGCAATATTAACAAGTCTACTCCCGATTTACTCCTTAACTTTTTTTTTTCCCGTTTTCATAAGGATGCATTAGTACTCACTACTCAAGTGTGATTAGTCCATTTTCAAATTGACAACACCAATCTCTTGATTATGACTATCCAAACTTTAATAAATGAGAAAAAAGTGTTTAAACTATTTCGTGTAACTTCTTATATTTATGTAGTAAATAAAGGAACTTCTCCTCCATCTCTTTTTACCAGTCCTGGTTTGGATTTTTCATTTTGATCTTAAATATGCCTTCATCCAAATTTTAAAGTACAATTACTACTTGTTTCTAATCGTACCTCCATTAGAAAATAAAATTTATATTTTATATAAATTTAAGATTTAAAATGCAACAACAATAAGCATGGGATCGGCTACATATAGATCGCATGATGTCATTAATTTATCAACAACCATACCCATTGATATATTATTAATCAAAAGATCTTGTTTGATAATTTTTATTGAGTTTTCTCTTTTGCCTCTCAAATTATTTTCAGAGGACTTAAAACTGTGATATTAAATAAATGGCAAAAAAGAAAGGAAAAATTAACTGCGACGTATTGAATATAATACATGCATTTTGCTTCATTCTTAGTCTATGAGAACTTATATATAAGGACGAAGAAAGGAATAATTGAAAACAATTGGACTATTTTTTTAAAACGTCAAGGATATATACAACCAAATCTTCTTAACATGTATGAATTGCTCAGAAATATCCTGTATTTAAGATATGATGAAGGATAATAAAGAGATTGCTATTAGTAAACAAAAATAGACATTATCTTAAGAATTGAAAAGAAAAGGACACTTGCAATTAAAATTAGGCTACGACCTATTCATGATAGCGTTACATAAACATAAATTAGATAAAACTTCTCACACGTACTTATTTTAAGTGATTTTATGAAATTTTATGTAAATATATAATAGAGATTATATCTCAACTTACATAAAATTATTTTTTAAAGTGAATATAGGGTTTCTCAAACATTCATTCGTAACCCGTAAATCATATTGAAAAGATAACTTCAGTCGTTTATGATGCAGCCACTTAACAAGTGAGGATTACATTAGTTGGAGTATTGAACACATGATAGAACAAATGAAACAAACAAGAGAAGAGAGAAGGTTCTTGTTTGGACATGAAATCAAATCAAAGGAATATATGTGATGTCGTGGTATAAATCTAGTGTCCATTCAATCAAAGTGTGTCGCTTCCGCCTGTACGCACGGATTAAACTAAATTCCATATATGTGTGTATGAATGTTATGATCTCACTAGGGTTGGTCTTAAATAAACATAAAGTCAAATGTACTTGTGTTTGAACTGAAATGATAGCCAAGGGCAATTTGGACTCTCTCTGTCTAATAATGTAATTTTGATATATATATATATATAATTGATATGGCGCATTGAATGAAAATATCTATAAAAAATAAGCATACCATTTCTAAATTCATGAATTGTGAAGCTCAGTAAAATTTCAGGATAAAGTATATTCTTTTCACATCTCCATTCCTTTAACTTTACACAATAAGGTTTTGTATTCATCCTTTATTTTTACAAAATATATTTTCAGTCTTTTAATTCTAATGTTGTTAGCAAAAAATACTGACTTTCAGATTTTAAAAGTTGGTATATAAATATTATCAAATAATAACAGATGACGTTCGATTTAAAAAAATAATGATGATTGACAGTATTTTATGCTAACATTGGTATATAATATTACCAATTGATACTAACATTATTAGAGTTAGGAGATTTAAAAAATATTTTGTAAAATAAAGAGATTAAAATAAAACATTATATACAATTAAATAACTAAAAATGCATTTTTACCCTTTTTTCTAATGACATGAAGAACTAAAACATGGGAGAGAATTTTCTTAAATAATTGGTTATGCATTCAAATCTCAACCCTTATCCCCATAATTTCTTTGATTCAATTCTAAATATATGATCTCATTTAAGATGTAAAATCACACTATAAACAAGATCTTATATTTAAAATCAAAAGGAGTAATTATTAATTCTGTTAAAATGATTTATCTTTTGCTCTAACATGACATTAGTCTATGTTCTCAATCGAACATACTACTAATTAACAAAACAACACACATCATATATCAACTTATAAAAAAGTCATTGAGAGTTTGTTTATATGTCCTGAAACTTATATTTGATTTCAAAACTTAGGTTTTACTCTAAAACTTAAGTTTTGTCTAAGTACCTGTATTTTTCAGAAAAGCTATTTAGATACAAAACCTCGGGTTGAAATTTAGATTTTAAAAAATTTATTTTCTTATCAAATCACACACTTTCTCCTAATAAATTTTCTCTTTCCTACATTTTCTTTTTTTCTTTTTCCTCTTTCCTACCCACTTTTTTCCTCGAACTCCGTAAAATTAAATAACTTCCTAAACACAATCTTTTAAAACCTAGGTTTTGGAACATATGTTTTGCCTTAGAATCCATAAAAGCTATATTCCAAAATTTAGGTTTTACTTCAGAATCAGTAAAAGCTATTCTGAAAAGGATTTCCAAACAAACTTTGAGTCTAGCATGATGGCTTCATGGACAACTATGCTTTTTAAAAAAAATTCAAAACAAGGGAGAGATTATTTGCATTGATTAAAAAAAGAAATTAAAAAAAATTGGGTGGAGGGGGAGAGATGTGGTACTTGATTTGTTTAGTAGAAATGTAACAAAGGCATGTGGTAGATCCTGAGTCTATTACCTTAGGATACGTCTTTTAATCTGTAATTGTGCCTTTTTGCCACCTTTAAAGCCTTTAACACACTATTATATTGCACATGGCTCCCTCTTTCTCCTCTCTGCTTTTCTTCTCTTTTTCTAAATTTCTTAATTTCTCATTTCTTTCTTTCTTTCTTTTTTCCTTGTTGTTGGCTCCAATTTGCCCAGTTTATCAATTACTTTATTCTGCCAGCAAAAATTCTTATTCTTTTCCATCTTCATTTTATTCACGTACAATATATATACAGACATACATAATTCTGTCTCTCTATTATGTGTATTTTTACATATATAAAAACAAAAAAAAAACATATCTAGCTATACTTAGGAGGTTTTCCCTTTAAATTCTTAATATACTCTCACGTAAACTCAAGAATCAAGATGTTTTTTAAATCAGCCTTCTCACTGATTCCATAGTTGATCTGACACATTATAATACCTAATTACTTTAAAATTAAAAGTGCTTCAGAACAAAAATTGATCATCAACACAATTAGTTAATCGGTATGTAGGCTAAAAAATGATGTTAATTATTAACTAGATATTTTAAATTGAAAGTTGCCGACAAAATATCACAACAAAATTTAGTTGCCTTTCGGTTTTGACTTTATTTACGCGTTTACAGCTTCACCCAGCATTTAAAAAGGGAACAATAAAATTTGACTAGCTTGTGAAAAATTAACCCTTGAATTCGAAACACCATATGATTTTTTTTAAAGCCTAAGTAATTATGTGCGTCTGAACTAAGATTTAAATATTAACTCATCATATTGTAAGGAATTGCTCCAACATTTCTATTTGAGTTGAATTGATTTGAAAAATAAACAAATTTTTTTAATGAAATTAGAAGAATAAAGATACACTTTTACGTACTTATAAAAACCAATAAATAACACACACCCACCAATTACCTTATAAATGCTTGTTATTCATTTGAAAGCTATTTCATAAAGCACTTCCTTAAGGGTTCATCATTGAAATTTGCAAGGCCAGTGTCTATTTGGTTTTCTGTGTGATGAAACCCTTGAGCACACCCTATTCTCATGCCCTTTTACCCAATCCATATGTTTTGGATGTTTATCAATCAGACCTTCCCTTCAGAATCTCTCCCTTATCAGGTCGCTCGTGGTTAAAAGATACAATCGTCTAATTACTCAACTCGGATGATCATGATGAAGTTCTCAAAGGGATTCTTGTTTTGCAAATGTTCTCTGGATTAAACATAATAAAGCTCTCCATGAATGAAAGGTGGATCAACCTCTAACGGTGATAAGAGAAATTCATCATGTTCTTTCAACAGCCCAATGGTCATTCACTGATGTCTCCAAAAAGGAACATCAACACTTGGACATTCCACCTGCCCTTACAACCCAAGATATAAGAGAACATTGATGAAATCCAACAGTGGAACTACCAAATACGGTGAAGCTTTTATTTGTCTCTATGACCTGCCTTTGCACTTGTTCAGATGGGAAAAATCATTGGCACAAGGTTCGGACATTTGGTTGTTTCGCCCGAAGAGCTTCACTATGTTGAATACTCAACTCCAGGCTCCTACAAATTGACTCGAAACAAACTTTGCACGAGTCCATAAGAAGCCTTTGACACTTTCTCAGCAGTAAGGACCAACATAATTCTCTCAAATATTATATCATTTTTGAAGTTCCTTCAGCTCTGTCTCTTTTGGTGTTGTTTCGTTAGAAGTTTTTAATCATTTATGTAATTTGTTCCACTTTAACTATAATTGCTACGGTCTATATTTCATCTCCTACTAATATCATTTTGTCTTTTATAAAAAAATAAATAACACAACCCAAAATTTCGTTTCTAAATTAAAAATAAAAAAGATTGTCTAGTCTTAAATTGTTAATCGCCAAGCTGCCTAATAAGCTATTTTTGACATAGCCCAACTTGTCCTCAACAACAACTTGCCTCAGTGGCGGAGCCACATTAATCCCAGGGTGGGCAAATGCCCCCACTAAAATTTTTTTGTTACATATAAATAACTATAAAATTTTTATTATGCATCCACCGATATTTAAGATTTGAACCCATTCAAATTATCTCTATTAATAAACTTGTTATCATTTGCTTGAAAATAAAAAAGTTGCTCCCACTGGTTTGAGGTCTTGGCTCCGCCACTGACTTTCCTCAAACCACACCCCACTAGCACATTCTCCCATATTCCCCTATTTCTATATATTTCTCACACACTCGCCAAAACACCCCCACACACACAAACCAAAATCTCTCTCTCTCTCTCTCTCTCTCTCTCAAAATAATGGCTTCCATACCTCAGTTCTATTCAAACCAGAGTGATTTCACTGATTTAGCCACTAGCAATCCAACACTAAATGGACTGAGTTCCTCGGTGATGGAAGATAATACAATGTGGGGTGATCAACGCTATAGCTTGGTTCATCCATTGCTTGATAAGACTTTTGATGCTGCTCTTCTTGATCATCACCATCATCGTGATCACACCGTGTCTTCGTCGATGTCCATGCATTATTATTCCGACGCATCATGGTCGCCGGCGTTTCCTTCTTTGGAGCACCGGGGGGCCAGCTTGCCGGAAGTTTCAGACCTCGGAAGCCACCACAACAACAACTTCTATGACATTAACAATATTGAAGGGTTTCAGAGCTTGAGCGGCGGTGGATTATTATCATCATACCAACAACCATATTATAATAATCTAGGTGACTTTGCAGATGAATGTTGTGGCTTAGTTGAAGACGTCAAGCCTCCTGCTCGTCCTAAAGATTTAACAGACAACTGGGTACGCCTGATACATATATATCAGTAATTGAGTTCACGCGACATTTTTTTTTTTGGTTATAGCCTTCAAATTCGAGTATTCTCCGCCTGAATTAAGAGAAACTTTCTCAAAAGTAGTGTTTTCTGCATTTATACCGACTCAAGAGTGCGTTAATGATGGATGGTTATGATTAATGTTTGAATGCAGGGAGTTCAAGGGAATCAAGTGGTAGGAGCTGATCAAGAGAACATTAAGGTGGGAAGATATTCGGAAGAAGAAAGGAAGGAAAGAATTCTGCGATACTTGAGGAAAAGAAACCAAAGGAACTTCAACAAAACAATCAAGGTCTCTCTCTCTCTCTCTCGTGACGGAATATAAAGTACTTGAGAGAATTAGAATTGGTTCATTTCCTTATGTCCTTTCTCAATATATATATGAATAATGGGAATTTATATAATTTCACATATTATTGATTGATATAGATACAAATTCTACAGTATGCTTGTAGGAAAACCCTAGCTGATCGCAGAGTGAGAGTGAGAGGAAGATTTGCCAGAAACCACGAGCTATGCGAGGATGAAATAACAATGAAGAAGAATATTCACAATCTTCAACAATACGACTTGTATGCTGGCACTGATTCTATCCAGTTCCAGGTACTTACTGAACTCAATTCACACTGTTAATATGGATTATTTACTAAATCAAATTCAAATTGAATAAGAATCATGAAATCACTACAACATTTTTCATATCAATTAACTTGCTCTCTTTTTCTTTTAGTGTGTGTATATTGAAAAAAGATACGCCTGAAACTACGACATAGACTAGGAAAATTATATCATGTTGCATCACACATATATATAAGATTGTATAAACTATAAAGTTTATTTATTTCAAGCTAATTAAAAAAGATATATCTTCCATGTCTAATATATGACTCCTTTTTCCTTTGGCAGTTAAGGAATGAGGAGGAGGATTGGCTGCAAGAAGCCATGGAAAGTCTGGTGTATCTATCTCATTCTTCACCAGAAGACATATAATTAATATAATAATATTAATATGGAGCTTAATGGAAATTTGGATGGACGTGGCAAGCTAGATGCTAAAAGTATATTCGTCGGCTCTTCATCATCAGAAGGAATTGATTTGAAATTATTAGTGCAAGCTTATTATATTAGTGAAATATAACATTACTATGTATGCTAATTTGTTGTTTTTTAATAATTAATCAAGGACGTAGGTGTACGCTTTAGTATTATTATTGCATGGCCATGTAATTGCTTCATACAAAAAATACAGTCATCTTTAATTTGGTACTCAAGGAATTTGATGGGTTTTTCAGTTTCATCATCGAGCAGTTAGCTTGATACTTGGGGATTGCTTAATTAGCTTGAATGATACCATATTCCATTCTTTTAAATGAATGTTATAATACACGCACACGTCATACTCTCTATATATTCCATTTCGATGGAGAGTTTTTAAGTGATTGATTAGACAGAAATGTTCTAATTAACTATTGTCTAGCTTTATACGAACCACAATCTTTTATATATATATATATATATAATGATGCTATTCAGTCATTGTAATAAGTATTGAAAGCAACTAATCAGAAATTTCAGTGCACACACATAAATAATTTTCTAGAAGCGTACATGAAACACCATCCAATTTAAAATTTTTTATTAGTTAATTTTCACCTAAACATATTAGTTACATGGTGAAACGAAAATATTAATTAGAGAAGATCTTCTTCACATATTTTGATCAACACTTAACATTACGATGCACCATTTACTATATTAACCAATCAAACAAAAATATTCTGAAATAATGACGTGGCACAATGACAGTCAACACAGATAAAAATGAATAAAGTGATATTTTTTTTCGTAACAAGATTGTATTGAAATTTTACGGATTTCTCTTTAAATCTAAACCTCTTAAAACGCACTATTAGATATAATAATTAATAAATATTAGTTAATTGGTTACTGTATTATAAAAAATCTATATAATTATCAATTAAATTGCCATTCTATCTCTAGCTATTATAAAGAGAATATCAGGGCCACTGTGCGCTATTCAACGCAGAATTAAAGAATCTTCAATCTGCAAAGGGCTAACAATCTTTTCTGTTTTAAAAGTGAAAGAAAATTAAAGACAATGAACAAGTTCTCTCTCCTTCAAAGAATATATGAGAATTTTAAAATTCTGAGGAAGTAAAGATAAGAAAGAGGAAGTACTAATTTTTTTTTTAAATAAAGGAAGTGCCAATTCTTTTGATTATTAAGAGCGCCTAGAGAATGGAATAAATACATAAAAACGTATTTATAAAATTTAGGGTATGGCAAACAATCATTTATATAGTTTCAATTGATTATAAATATACAACTAATATACTCGATCGGAGCTGAACATATATTTTTTCAAAAGAATCTAAAACTGTTCTCGTACGTACTTCGTGATAAAGTCCCCAGAAAGAAATTAAAGTGTAAGATGAAATTATTCTCTCGTAAATCAATTCAATCTCCTCCCTTTTTCCTAATCGTTAGTAGCATATTCTAACAAATCCTTAATTTATTTTCATTTAATTTAACTTGCTTCTGTAAATTTGTTTTGCTTATTACTTCTCTAATTTAACTTTCTGCTGAAATTTTTTTTGTTTTATTTCTTGATGTCTTAAAGTAAATTATATCATCAAGCGGAACATAAGAAAACCCAAATGTAGAAGCTTAGCTGTAATGGGATGGGAGAAAAATTTTGTGAATGAATGTGAAATCTCTTATCGTTATCCATAAAAAATAATGAGAAAATTAATCTTTTAATATTTATTTTCCTGATAAATTTGCAACTTAATCATTAAATTTTAACTAAGTTGAAATTTGATCCTGAACTTGAACCCACTTGAATTAGGTTCATGTAGTTTCAACTATTTAAAACTTCAATCTTTAAGCTACGCTTCATAAAATATATAATTTTATTTTTTAAAAAGATAGAGATTAATATATTAAGTGGTTGAATTATAGAAATTGAGTTATATCAAACGATAACTCAAATTTTGAGTTACAACTAAAAAATATAAATATTAATTGCCCCAGAAATAATTAAAAAATCAGTTGATCCATTTTTACATAAAAAAGAAAGTATCTTTGTTATGTGGTTATCACATTGGCAGTATATATCCTTAGTCTGCAATATTGATGAGATGAACCGAATCGTAATCTGCTTGTAACTGTTCAAAAATTGGAACCTGGGGCCCCCAACTTGTGGAAGTATGTATATGCTCTATTATAATCCAATCAGTGAAGAAATATGGATGGGCTACCATGATTTTCTGGGTATATAATCCCATCCCATATATATATATATTGCTTTGGTTTAAAGTTCAAAAAACTATCCAAAGTGGTGTCGTTTTCCAACTTGCCATCTCCAATTCTCCACTCACTCTCATCATGTTCATCCTGGACTTTTTATGCCCATCTTCATATTATTATATATGACCTTCATAAATATAAATATATATATATATATATGATATATCATTAGTCTCTTGCCTAGATCCTTGTAATTATAACACATGAGGTGTCACTGATGCAATATAATATGATGGTTGCATAGGAGATTTATGACCTAATAAAAATAATATGAATAGATATTATATATACTTAGATGTATATAATTAAAGAAATTTCAAGTTCTAATTCTGGATGAAACGAGTGGACTTCTCTCATTTGATAAGATGATAAAATATATTGGGAAAATTTGCTTAACAAATCAGCAAAATTTATTGTCTAAAAGTATGTAATTAAACATGTTTAAGGACCTAATTGTAACAGTTTTTCGGTTATGCATAACCTATCTTATACAAAATACAAAACATTTACATATAGTTTAAGATATGCTACACACAATTAAATAAAAGTTGCTTATATTGAAGATGATGAGCTACACTGGTAAAAATGTGAAACCAGACAACTTTAGACAATAAATTTCCAATGAGGAATTTTTTGGCAATTTAACCAAATATGTTTCCCTCATAAAAATGGTATCCATGCATTCAAATTACAATTAATGTAAAGATTAGAAACATGTGTACGTGTAATTAAATTAAGGTTTTGCCCGTACAACGCGCACACACGTTGTTGGTCAAAAGAGATACGTGTTGAATATATATATATATATATATTAATATAAGAAGAAAAATAACAAAAGATAACATTATATGTAATAATTATGAGCAGATCCTAACAAGAGAATTGAAGTATGGGTTAAGATACTAGCTGGCTAGACAAAAAATGGCACAAGTCAACCAGACATGACAGAAAGTTTACCTAAGCTATATATATATATATATATATATATATATGGGTGCGCGCGCTTTTGGTATGCTGTGTGTAAGTTCAAGGCAAAATAAAATGGGTATCACAAGCAACCATTCTCACAATCGTAAGAACCCACTTACACACACACACACACACACACACACACACTAATCATCGTTTGTTTGAACACATTCTCTCGTTAATTAGGCGTCTATCTCATCTTCAAGCTTTTTCCCTCATTCTGAGATTTTGGTGCATAATTTGCCTAAAGTTGAAGGCTTCTCTTTATATAAATAGCATTAACAACATTGTTAAAATCAAGCAAAATAAAACAAACAATACCAATTGAGCTTATCCACCTTAATTAATCAACGTGTACGTTATGTTATCATCCTTAATGCTTCAACGTCCACCAAAAAGTATCAAAACTTTAAGTTACTAGATTATGTCTCTCTCTCTAATTCTTGATTGAGAAACAAAAAAGACGTGAATTCCACTTGTAAATTCTCCTCAACGAGGTTTTTACATTAATTGATCTAATCAGATATTAAGTGAATCCTTATCAATTAAACAAATTTTTGCCGAAATACTCTACCCATTGAACGTAATGCAACTATTTGATCCTTAATAATGGTACTTAAACTAGGACTTTCCAAGATTTAAAGTCTAAGCATGTTTCAAAATCTCGTTTGTCCCTTCAAGTCAATGGGGCGCTAGACACATAGTGGGATCATTATAAACAGCAGTAGAATTGATCCTTAATTTGAAACCATATAAACTGTTGTTGCTGCTTAATTGTGTGTTACATGTACATACTATACATTTGAGACTAAACCCCAAGAACACACAAATTTAATTGATATGGAATTTGATTACACTGGTCGGCGAGAATGGTCATGTCATGCCTCCATTTGTGACTTACATGAATGATGGAAGA
>JANTPZ010092377.1:0-22173 GCA_025593235.1 Vachellia pachyceras
TAAAAAATAGTCAATTTTTTTTGTAAAATATTAAATATGACTTGATGAAATTTCAATTTAATAATAAAGATGCATGCAAAGTAGAGAGGAAATGAAGGGAATAAAAGGGTATTATAGGAAGACTCTCCTTCTGTAGGACAAATCCAAAGAGAACATATAGTAAAAGTATAATTTAAAGAGTAATTCACCCTTAACCACCAATTAATCCAACTACATTGCTCCCCAATAGCATTATATATACAAAAGATTCACATATATAAACAAACATACTTGAAAAATTAAATGCCATAATAACGATTTTAATACATCTCATGCAGTTTTATAGACAAATATGCTTGAAAATTTTTGAAAGTACCTCATAGATTATTTCAATAAATACAGGTAAGCATGCTTGAAAAGTACTTAACTATCATCTTTGACTCCCCAAATGCACGTTCAACAGTGTTTTTCCGTAAATCGAGATAATACCAGACTGGTGATTGAACCGGACAAGGCAGTGAGTTAAGGGTCAGTGGGTCAGACCGGAGTCAAACCGGGGGTCAGACCGGTGAGGAATACAAAAATTAAAAAAATAAATATTATCACACATTGATATAATCAAACTATCTAAAATTGAAAATTTCAAAAATAAGTAGTGAATTCCATTATTTATAAAATAACAATTACAAAATCAATAATATACTTATAGATTATCTATTATCTAACATTATTCATAGTTTCAAAATATTCATCCTAACAAAATATCAAAATATATATAGTAAGGGGACATTTAGTTTTTCCTTCTCAGATTTATCCTTTGACTTACACTATAATTAACTGTGTTATCTTCATTCATCTTAGTACCCCATATCTTTTCTTGAACGTATATATGCCTTCTACTGATAAAGAAAATCATAATTTCTCAAGCTGTGGTTTATATTTCTTATATTCTATTGTTCATATCACACTTTGATCCAACAAATTCACCTCCCTTCTAATAAAATTTTGTAAAAATAAAAAATATTTCAAAAAATAAAAAAGAAAAATCTGATCGGGTCAACCCTCCAACCGGGCGAGTTGACCGGGTTACCCCCGGGTTGACCCCAACCGGGGGTCAGACGCCAAATCGGACCGGACCAACGGCCGGTTCGCCGGTTTCCGGTCCGAACCGGCCGGTCCGGTCCAATTTTAATAACCTTGATATGAGATGTGCATATATAAAATGGGTAAAATATATTACATAATTTAATTATGTCATGGAATTGGGAGATGGAATTGGAAATGAAATCCATTTCCTATGTTTGATATGATGGAATTGGGGGGTGGAATTGGAAATGGACATGTATATGGAATTCAAAATAGGTCGAAATGAATTCTATGATGTAACCCATTGAATTGTATTCAATTCCATGGAATTGATTTTTTAGCCCCTCATTTTTTTCTATGTTTATATTTATTTCCATCTTCATTTCCATTTCCACCAAAATCAATTCCAACGTACCAAACAAGCCATTACTTGTTTTCAAAAAAAATATCTAACATGTTACATAACTTGAGAATTTTTATGTACCGCTCGTTCTCAAAGAGAATTTAAAAAAAACAGATAATTAGTGTATGATGAGAGTATCACTGTTTATATGATTGAGATTGGATCGATGATTTAGCAATTTTTCAGTTGTAAATTCAGCCGGCCCGACATAAAATCTAAAAGGTTTTATAAAATTAACTGGAAAGAAATAAATTATTATTATTACAATATAATATCTACAAGAATAAGAAATGCATATTAATTCCATTACGGTTGCCCCAAGCAAGTTTTCTACCACCTAACAATGGGCGCATTTGGGTGAGTATTTGAACTCCCCAGATGCACGTCCAACAGTATTTTTTTATAAATCGAGATAATACCCTTCACATACTTACTTTGTAGACTGTAAAAGCACTTCTCCACTGCATTTTCAAACCGACACAATAAATGGAGAAAATTCGTTTCATTCCCAAGTTGTGCTATTGCCTATAGGCTTATGGCTATAGAAATGTATTTGATTATCTCTCTTTTTATTTTTTTGGGTGGAGAGAGGTAATAGTCGTTTGTAATTAAAAATATTGCTGAACATGTTTCTTATAATTATGAACACTATCAGAAAAATGTCATTTAGCGATGGAAAAATCCATCGTTAAATGACTATTTTTCATCAGAAAATTTCTATTTAGTGATGAAAATATTACCGACCCTCATTTTAACGACGAAAAATAGCCATTTAGCGGCGGATTTTCTTTCGTTAAATGGTATTTTTTTGGTACTGGAATTTTTCTTCATCGAAGTTAAATTAACATCTATATGTGACATGTGTCGTTTGGTATACTTTAAAAGCTAGAAATAATGGTCAGTCAGTTGTTCGGTCCAACAGAAATAAAAAAAAGGGCAGAATTCTTTCAATCAAAATATATCATTACAATTTGTGTATGGTAAATATATATGATTGGGGACTTCTCTTTCAAAGAAAAAAAAAATAATTTTTTAAAAAAAATTCTCTGAATTAAAATCATTAATTATCTTCATTTTGTAAACCACTTTTCATCTATCTTCTTGAACAAAGTTGGGTTATCTCTCCATTCAGGTCCCCTCCACTGCCTCATTTTACTGCACACTTTTTAACCATTGGATCAAATTTTGACCATTCTATATGTTATTTCACAATTTATATTTTTCCATTACAATTCTAATTGTTGGGTTAGATCAAACTTTAGCCGTCTAGAATTATTTATTTATTTTGTTACAATTTTTTATTTTAATAATGATTTAGTAAAATATAAAATCTGGACTACTATTCAAAATGTGGCCCAATAATTTAGATGTATAGTAGAGATAATAAAAATAAATGTCCTTCTTAAAAATTGATCAAGCGTACATAAAAATGTTATCAAACAGGATTGTGCCTTTTGCTTATAGAAATTTTTTTGCTAATTGATCAAAATGGACAGTGCCATGCGTATACAATGTCTTCATTATATATATATATATATATATATATATATATGTACTCTTCAACGTCTCTTCAATTCTTTTAGTGGTCGAAAACTCAAAATTGCCTCTTCCGGTATACATACGTTGGTATATATTCCATACACATGCACACGAATCCTTCCAACCTCAGTACCACCATATACGCTTAATTACCACAAGTTTTGATCTCATTTCTTCAATGGCAGGCACAATGTCTCCATGTTGGTTGATTCTTGTCATTACCCTCATAGCCATGCTTCTGCCAGTTCATGCAGATTCTCAGGAAAACGCAAAGGCAAATATCTCTCTCATCGCTTTTAACATTTTACTTGCTCATTTGCTCTGTGTGTTTCAAATTAGACCCTACGTTGTTATACAGTTATGGATTATTGATGGAAGCGATCGGTACAAGTACACACACATATGAGATTCACTTTTCCCTCTTATATCTATCAGTTTCCATGTTCAGTTGATTTGTGACTATATATAAAGAATCTAAATTTTATGTATGAGCGTAAGAATCAACTTTAACTAAATGCATTTGGTTCGTTTCTGTCTCTTTTTGTAGTATATTCACTAGAGATCTGTTTGTTGATGCTGCAGAGTTACATAGTATATATGAGGAATCCTCCAAGTGATGATGTCCCCAGGTCAGTGCTTCACACGAGCATGCTCCAACAAGCCCTTGGCAGGTAGGTGTGTGAGCGTGTGTGTTTGTGGACTAATTAATTTGCGTGTGTGTAAGAGAGAAGTTTCAACAGTTCTTTTTTTTTTGTACTACCATTTCAAACGTTATGTATGGTCAGTGATGGAGCAGCAAAATCTCTTGTACATAGCTACAAGAAGGGCATCAATGGGTTCGTTGCCACGCTCAAGGAAGAAGAAGTGCACAAAGTAGCTGGTAATAAATTAAATTGACCACTTAATATAAAAAAACTAGATTTAGATCTCCTTTTTTTATCAAAACTTGAAAGATTTCATTTGAAACATAATTTGTTGGCTTGATCAAGAGCTAAAAGAGAGGCTTAAATTACTAATATGGGTTGAGTATAATGAAAATGACCGATCCTTAAAATATAATAAGTTAAAGTTCAAATTCCTATTGGGATATGTGTTCATATTTTGTTTTAGATGGCACCTCAAATACATGATTACCTCCGGTCAAAGAATACATGTGCCTAGCAGAAATAGAGGGACTTAATCAATAATAAATGCAACATATATATGGTTTCTGATGAGAATTGATTATAAAACTGAGTCATCATCAAATAACTTAGGAGATGCATCTTAATGTTCTGTTTTCTCATGATAAATTTTTGGGTTGTTGATCATCAGCAATGGAAGGAGTGGTTGCTGTGTTCCCAAATGGGAAGAAACATCTACACACGACGAGATCATGGGACTTCATAGGATTCCCAGAAGAAGTGAAAAGAGCGAGCACAGAGTGATATAATAATAGGAATATTTGACTCTGGAATCTGGCCTGACCACCCCAGCTTCAATGACTCTGGCTTTGGTCCCCCACCGTCCAAATGGAAGGGATCCTGCTATAACATCACTTGCAACAAGTACTCTCCTATACCTATATATACATTGTCTAATATCATATTCATGTTGAATCACCCGAAATTTTCAATAACCCCTTGTATGATATATGTTGTATATATGCCCAATAATTTGTGTACTGCCACAACATGGTGCTGTAAGGAGAGAGAAAGATATATGAGGTGGGCGGACTCCACATGTCATGTGGATTACACCCACCAATCCTTCGTTAGTAGAAGTAGAGAGGTAGAAACGTAACATGGGCAAGCTCTACACATTATGATTTATGAGTCTCACCCACCATATCTTTTTTTTTCTTTTTAATCAGAGGAGCAGCATATAATGATACGAGATTACAAGCAGGATTGAACCTGCAACCCCCATTTTCTATGGAGCTTCGTGCCGCTAGTCTAAAGCCATTGACACATATGTCTATCTCTTTAAACATCATGTTACAGTAACAGAGAGACATGGAATCTGAATTCCTCTTTATGTTTTTACAACTACATTCCTATATATATAATTCTCATATATATTCCTTGACATTTGAAAACTCTCATAATTCACACATCCTCTCATCATATTCATGTTGGCTCACTGTGAAATTTTCATTAACTCCTTATAGGGTATATTCTATGTATGCTCATAATAAGTTTATGAACCCTAACTGTGCTTGTTTGGGAATAACTTATTCCCAACAGTGTATGCAAGTCAAGACAAAATCATTTTGAAATACATAAAAATCATCTCAAAATCTGTAAAATCATTTTGAAATTTGTAAAATTATCTAGGAAGCCGTAACTCCTTTCTTCCAACGGATTTCCCAAACACACACATTGTATGCTATTATAACACGGTGCTGTAAGGAGAGAGATAGATACATGTCATCAGATGGATTCTACCTATTAGCAGCAAAGACATTAATACAAGTGAGACAGTGAGTCCTGCATATCATCAACTTATTAAGTGAGACTTTTCTTGAACACTACTTATTGAGTCTTACCCACCACATATATCTCTCCTTATAGACATCATCATGTTGTCATAGAAGAAAGATGGGATCATCATAATTTGTCCTTATGTCTTAACAACAGGGCAGATCTATTATACTTTCATCTTATAATTAACCATTTATTTTCAAAATACTAATTGTGTGCAGTAAAATCGTTGGAGCAAAATATTTCCGTTTTGACAAAACATTTAGTGAGGATGATATAATGTCTCCAATCGATTCTCAAGGTCATGGAACCCACACATCATCAACAGCTGTTGGTGTGGCAGTGAGGTCAGCAAGCCTCTATGGCTTGGGCTTAGGAACAGCAAGAGGAGGTGTGCCATCAGCAAGAATAGCAATGTACAAAGTTTGTTGGTCTGACGGATGCCAAGACGCCGACATTCTTGCGGCTTTCGACGAAGCGATCGCCGACGGGGTCGACGTAATCTCCCTCTCACTTGGAGGTGAATCCCCTCAGGACTATTTCAATGATTCTGTGTCCATTGGAGCTTTTCATGCCATGAGACATGGGATCTTGACCACCAATTCTGCTGGCAATGATGGTCCTCTACCTTCCACCACCACTAGTGTGGCTCCTTGGGCTCTTTCTGTGGCTGCCACTATCATTGATAGAAAGTTTGTCACCAAGATTCAGCTTGGGGATGGTACTGTTCTTGAGGTAAATTCAAAAAACTTTGTTTTCCATTCAATAATTAAAGTACGATCCATACTCCATCTTTAATCCTAAATATAAATGTTAGATAAGAAGTTTATTTTGGTTTTAAATATTTCAATATGCACATGACTAAATAGAGTATTCTAGAAAACAAGCACACATTCCTTATAAATAACTGACTGAACTAATGAATTTCATTCATGTATATAAATTAATTATCTAATTCTTATATTAAGAATGATGTAGTATTTGATTCTAACTTTTCATTCTCTGCCCAATCACTTTATAGCTTAATGGCATAAAAACTCTCTTGCAAATAGGAGGTCACTGATTTGATCTCGCTTGTAACTTAAGCCTCTAGTATCAGTCCTTTTAAATAAAAAAATAAAATATTTCTTTCTATGAATACCCATTCTTTAAATGATGAGGGGTTTCATGTATACTTGAGAAAATGTGCCACGATATTGCTGCTATTTTTTTCAGGGAAGTTCACTAAATACCTTTGACTTGAATGGCACTCAGTATCCTATAGTCTATGGTGGGAGTGTACCAAACACCCTTAAAGGCTATGATAGCTCTATATCAAGGTACGTACTTCATCAATAACAAGTGAATAAATGTCTGAGTTATAATTATAATATTACTCAAAGTAAGAAAATTAGTAAAGGAGATGAAACTCATTGCTCTGAGTCTCACAGGGATATATATATATATATTGAAAGTCCTATAACTCCTACCTCTTTGTGATCTTTTCTCTATAATTATTCATCAATAAATTTGAAATACTTTGGTGCAGGTTTTGCTTAGAAGACTCAATGGACGAGAATTTGGTGAAGGGAAAAATAGTTCTTTGTGATGTCCTTTATGGACCTATAGGACTTGGACTTGCATCTGGTGCCACTGGAATTATAATAAAACATATTGAACTAACACTTCCTGATGGTAATTTCGTTTTTGCCTTGCCAGCATCCATGATCAATACATTAGATGGTAATACCTTACACGGCATGATCGAGAATAGGTACACAAAATTTCTCGGAAACCTACCAAGGGAATTTCAACGAGGTCTGATGGGAAGAGACTTAACTACCAAAAAGTCCAAATGCAAGTTAGGCATTGTAATTATTGCATACTCCTCTTGTTATCAGGACTTCTCGGTAATTAAGTCATTTCTTTAAGACCACGTAATAACTCCCTCTAATTAATTTTGTTCTTTTCAATCAGCACATAACCCTAATATGTATAAATTGTTGAAAATAATCACAGCAACGACAACAGCATAACTGCAACTATATTGAAGAGCAGCCAAGGCAACAATACTTTGGCTCCTCTTGTAGCCTCCTTTTCTTCAAGGGGTCCCAACATAATCACACCTGACATTCTCAAGGTAAATAAATTACTTCTTCCTCACTTCAAGTGTGCTTTCTTATGTATGTATGTGGACTAACACTTTCTTTGGTTGGAAATAATTTTGGATTATTATATCATAAAATACATATATAGCCGGATATAGCAGCACCAGGATCTGATATTTTGGCTGGGTGGTCTCCAAATATGCCTCCTTCTTTAGTGAAAGGAGACAAAAGGCAAGTAAGTTATGAGATCACTGCAGGGACATCAATGGCATGCCCTCATGTAGCTGCCTTAGCTGCTTATGTAAAATCCTTCCACCCAACTTGGTCTCCTGCAGCAATCAAATCCGCGATTATGACCACAGGTGTGTGCGTGAGCGTGTTCATTTCGAGACGACTCTTGTGCACTTTTATTTAGAAAAGAGAGAATCACAATTAGGTTTTAACCCAGGGATATAATATCTAATAAGTCTTCAAAACTTGCTAATATCTCCCAACGACTTGTCAAATGACAACTGAAAAGAGAAAGCCTTGACAAGCTACAAAAACTTGTCAAATATTATGTTTCTATATTATGTTTCTTGATTGGAACTTAATTTTAATTCTGTCTTCATAATTAACTTGACACAACCAAAGAACACATCATATATATTGTTGAGCATCAAGTTTGACTATACCAGACTTTAGCTAAATTGGCCTATATTCCATGCATCTGACCTGTTGAGCAGAATAACTAATATACATGATAATAGCCGTGATATCAAAAAATTAAAGTCAAGATATTTCTAAAAACGACTATAAAAACACACATTTTATATTTACCATGGTTCATCATTATTTTTTGCATAATTTCTTCTTCTGTTTTATCTATAACCATAGCTACTCCTGTGGAATCTCGAGAGGATCATGCTGGGTTTGCATCTGGAGCTGGCCTTATAAATCCAACCAGGGCATTAAATCCTGGTTTAGTATACGATGCTAATGAAACCGACTACATCAACTTCCTATGTGGACAAGGTTACAATGACTTGTTACTTCAAGTAGTAACAGGAGAAAACAGTACTTGTGCTGGAGTCACACAAAATAGTAGCAGTAGTGTGTGGGATTTAAACTATCCTTCTTTTGCTGTCTCCACTATTTCTGGTTCAATAGATGCTCGAGTTTTCACTAGGACTGTCACAAACGTTGGGTCACCAACTTCAACATATGAGGCCACTGTGGTTGCCCCAGAAGGACTGGACGTACAGGTGAATCCTTCGAGGTTGTCGTTTAGTTCATTGGGACAGAAGCTGTCGTTTAATGTTAGTGTCAGTGGATCTGTAATTACCTCCATAGTTTCTGCTTCTTTGGTCTGGGACGATGGCACTTACATAGTGAGAAGCCCTATTACGTTATTTCTTCAATTATCGTTTTAGAAGGTTTCAGGAGAGATATATATTATATATATACATATATAAAATGATGCTTCGCTCCACAGGTGACTTTTGGGAATTTACTTTATGGTTTAAACTTTGAAGTGTGATATTGGTCTGATGATTTAATCATTTGCACGAACGTTCGTTGATGTGATTTCATATGGACTAAATGACTGCAAGCTGTTATTCTACAATTTTAATATGTGCATGATGCGATCATTTCTGATCTTCTGAGTTCTCCTCACAGTGAAAATTTTTATGATCTCTCTTGGAAGTGAAAATAATTTGTGATATGGGAAGGTTAGCAGCATATATAAATCATTTGACTTGTTAACAGAAAGTTTTAAATTAAGCTTAATCGATCACAAATAATTTTTAACTGTATATGGTGAAACCAGTTTATTGTCTTATCATGGACACAATCATTCGGTTTTAATATCATGTGATGAAATTAATTATATTTTTAACTTGTATTATTCGTTGAAAATTTATTCTAGGGCTTTCGTATATAATTTAAGGATGTCTTGCCAGTTAATTGGATCATGGATTCTAGTTATCTAACAAAATAGTATAGAAATAATAGAAGCTGATGCAGAAAAAGGGAAACATTCATGTATTTGTCTGTGTTCTTTCAATCCTTACACTTGTATATATTTTCTCAACAAAATAAAGAGACTATGTATATGCAACAAAGCATATTTCCTCATACAAGCTTCAGATAACTAACTAAAGTAATTTGAAAAGTGGTTAAAATTGATTAAATATAATAAATATATTAAAATGTAACTATATATTTTTTTACTAAAAAACCTTATGTATGAAGAGGATGAGTGTGAGAAAGAATGAATAAAAAAAAGTGATGAGAGGAACATATATCAATGAAAGAAAAAATTGAAAAAAATATATATTAAATAATAAGATAAATTATAGCTTATCTAAAAAATTAAAAAAAAATCGTACCTTCTCATAAATCTAAAACCTACATTTTGAACGAGATGGTGTATTATATATCATAGACTTGATTGTACATTTATATAAAAAAATTTAGTAATATAACTTAATAATAGAACTAAAAAATTCTCTCTCTCTACCCTATAAATAAAAAAATCAAATTAGTATGTCCAAGTATCCACATACCCCAAATTCAATTCCTTTTATGTACGTTTAAAATAAGAGGTTTTGGATTTGACCAAAAGAAAATAAGAGGTTTTGGATGAGATAAATAAAACAGTGGATGGATTTTTTCCCATACATAAATAGAGATTATTTAGAGCTAATTGTTTTGGTTTTTAACTAAATCTATAGCCATTTGGCCACATAATTATTAGGCAATTTGGTTTAAGATATTTTTATTAAACTTGTATTACTAAGATATTTTTATTAAACTGTATTACTCAGTCCTAGATTTAGTTTGTAAATCAATTTTCATTAAATAATGGGGGTGTTTAGGAAAGCTTCTCAACACCCCAAAAGCACGTTCAATAGTGTTTTTTCGTAAAACGAGATAATCTCCTTCACACATTTACTTAGTAAATGGTAAAAGTACTTCTCCACCGCTTTACCAAACAGACCTAATATTTCAATTAAAGACGCGAAGGAGTGCAAATATCAAATATGTGACTTGATAGATTGAGTACCATGCATATCTTCTATATATTTAAATATAATATGGATATTTTTATCTTCCAATTGTTTAGTAAAACCATTCAACTACTATATTTTCTTGTGCATTCTATCCACAATATACTAATTATATAATTGCTTGTAAATAATACATCTTTTTACTCCATAAATAAAAGTTATTAGTAAAACCATTCATTGTTATATGAACTCAATAACAATTTTACATTAGAGTAATGAAGTGATTAAAATTATTTACTTTTCTTTTTTTTCAAACATAAAATCACCCTAAATAAAAGTTCTTAGTTAGAAGAATTTGGTTAATTAGTTAGGAATGTAACATTTTATAAATAATGATTTATACAAATTCATTTTTTGTTTCTCACGTAATAAATAAAAAAGGTTTGTTTTAATAATTTTCCAGTTAAAATCAAGGGAAAATCTCAATACTACCCCATAGCCGCCTATGAATTATGCCCAAGAAAGCGTCTCAACGCATCTACAGATCAAAATCATTTACAAGCCACCTCATTCAAATCTGGGGTGGGGCCTACATACTTTTCAATTGGAAATTAAACTTGTCCCAGAATAAAAAATCTTAAAAGTTGATAAAATTACTATGAAGTCCTAATTGTAACTGATCCGATTGTTATTCACGGTTGATGATGTTATTAATAACAACCATACCAACTACTGTTAGAACTTAATGATAATTTTATTAATCTATAGGACATATTGTTCATTAATTTCTCAATTTGAATATGATGGTAAAATTCTTTTTTCATTTTAATTTCTAATTTTCTAATCTTATGTAAACATGTGGATTTTGTTTCTACCCACATTTTCAAAGCCCCTAAGGTTCTACTTTTTTTGTCTCTATTTTCTATTTGAGTTGCTGGATTTAAATTCCAGTGCTTCAAAATTATGATTTTATAAGGTCAATGTTTTTTTCTTTTCCAATTTAATTTTGAATTTTTAAAATAATTTTCAATCATATTTTTAGAGAATATTAAATATAATTATTCAAATTTAATCCAACAAAATGGATGAAATGTATATGAAAAATGAATATTAATTAAAAAAATTTATTATACTGTAGTAGCTATTATAATTAAAATATAGTAATAACAATTATATCAACATTTCATCTTTAACGTAAGCGTGAGTTACTTTTTTTTAAGATTAACAAATTAAATACATTACTATAAATATTTGTATTTATTATTTTTTAGAAACTAAGCTATTTAGTTTAGAAATTGACATATAATCTTATGTTACATATATATGTATATATATTTAAATAATATATTTAGTCTTGCTATTCTCTGTAAAAAAAGTCAATCCACCTTTGTATTAAAGAAGGATTGGAGGTAACACTGTTTAATTTGATGGAGTATTTAGTTTTAAAAATTATCTTATTTTATTTTGGATCCTAATTTTTTTTTGGCGGTTCCACCCATTTCTCAGAATTTCCGACACAATATATATATATATATATATATCTTGAAATTTACAATGTGATCTCTAGCCAGAGAATTATTATTAGAAATAGCATAGGCCCAAGCTAACAGATTTTTGACGGCATTGTGCCAATCTTGACTTGCCATCTTTGTTCAGATCTCCGGTATTCGCCATGGGAATCCATGACAGTGGCGGAGTCATTTCTTCTTCGTCTTCCTCTTCTACGTTTTGTAGTCGTTTCTGGTCGTCGGCACTCAGAGCCAAGCGCTTGGCCACGCCGGCGGAGAAAGCTGCCCGTGATAATTCCAGCCATGGCCTCTCCCGCCGGCTTGGCGTGTTTGACCTCATCCTTATTGGAATTGGCGCCTCCATCGGCGCTGGCATCTTCGTCATCACCGGTACTGTCGCTCGAGATACAGGACCAGGTTTGTACCCAAATTATTCTTCTCATTTTCAGCTGAACTGGCGGTCGCTATTTCTTATATATATATATAGAGAGAGAGAGAGAGTGAGAATCCTCGATTTTTAGCAAGTTTCTGTTCCCTTTTATCCTGAATGGAGTTGTTGAAAGAGAATTTTAAGAGTGCAAAGAAAATTGTAGCTCAAGGTTAGTTATTAGCCCAAGAAGGTTTCGCTCTGTTTGGTAGAGATGAATTATGAGATTTGAAAATTAAGAAATGAAAATCATTGTACGCTTACTTAGTAAAAGGATTGAATGAAGATGGAGAGGCTAAGTTCACTGGAATTCTGTTTTGGTTGTGTTTCATATTTACTCACCCTCTATTTATTTACTTTCATTTCAACCTGCAGAACTTTAGGTGTTCTCTTGGAAATTGATGGGTAAGAGTAGGAGATGCAATCTAATTTACATTATGGATCTACTGTGCATCGTATGGACTATTTACCCGACAATTAGGAGGCATTATTCGTTTTTGATATACCTCAAAAGACCAACTCATTTGTTCGCTATAGCCAATTGTTATGCTTAATTTCTATGGCATTCCCACCATTGTCATGTGGATCTACAATGGATCGGGATTCTAGACATCTGCTTATGTTAGGCATAATCCATTTAACAAAACGCTTTTAGTAATACTATTGCATTTGATATCAATAAATATATGGTCGAATTTCTAAACATAGAATGTACAGATCTTTGCAATTAATATTGTAAACATTATTGAAAGCAATAATGGATTAAGAAATTGTATGTATTATCATAAATCCACTTGGGAACAACACTAATCTACCATCTCTTTCTCTTGAGGGTGATGAAGTAACCCCATTTTGGAAACTTCTAAGATGGAAGATCCAAGTTATCCCCCCTCTATGCATTGGTAGAAACTTTACATCCTCTAATTCTGTGGTGATGATTACAGAATCTCACACTTAAACCATTATATTATAACCCTTTATATAAACTTCTGGGTCATCAACTAACTAAATGACTAGCACTAACCATCTTAATTAAATCATCATTCTAATAAATTTCATTCAAATGGATTATTGATTTCAAATATTCACTGTGTTTAGTTTTCATTAAGTTTCTAATTTTTTATTAATCTAATATTAAAAAATAAAAATGCAATATATATATATATATATATAATACTTGAATCAAAGGATACGCATATAACATAAAATTTTAAGACATAAATGCTGAAATTCATCAAATTCAGCATATAAGATTAAAAAAAAGTGAGCATGGAAAAGGGCGAGATAAGAAAATGTTGAGGGCTGAAAGAATAATTAATGATTTTGAGAAAGATTATTTCTTTCTTTTAAGATTTCTGGTCTGCTGCTACCTCACTTCAATGAAAAAACTCAAATTTTCCACTTCCATCCTACAGCAGAAAAACAATTTCTACCTATGGTCCTCCACTTATATCAGGCTTTTCTTCCTATAGTATGCCTAAGCACATAAAAAAAATTAGAAACAGGTACTTTATTTAATAATAGGAAACTTATTCCACCAAAAACCTTGACCAAACAGGATCTTATCAGAGATTTATGGATGGCAAGCTATTTTTGGTTTGAAAATAGGCAACATTATTTTGTACCTACCGTATAGTCTATTGATTTTTGCTCTCAGTTGTCAATTTCTATGTTTTCCCATTTTAGAATTCCCTAGTATTTGGAAATTTATGGCTACAGCAACGTTAAATTTGTGTTTCTTTTTGTGCTGCTTAAAGTCTTTCTTCAATAAGAAGTATGGCTAGATAAAAGACGTGCAAATATTGGGAATCAACAAACTTGCCATGTTACTGTAGAAAGAGAGATACATGGCAAAGTTTGAATAGATAAGCTCAGCTTGCATTCTATCTGTAGAAAAGGAAAGACTATACGGTAGGAAATATAAGCAATGTGGTACTAAGGATTATGCTACTCAGCCTACTATTTACCCTCAATTATAGCAGTTTATTCAAGTTTCATACAATTTTTGTTATTCCTCTCCATTTTTTATTTCTATTGAGCTGAAGCTTAATTGTTCAATGCTGCAATCAGATTTGTAGTACTGCCACTGTTATTTTGAAAAACTTCTGTTTGCAACTATAAATCTGTTTTTAGGTAATGGTCAGGATGTGTGATTCTCATTGTGCATTTAACGTACCATTCTGAACTTGGTGATTTATTCATGGTTTGTTGCTGTAATGCAGGAGTAACAATCAGCTTTATACTTGCTGGAGCATCATGTGTTATAAATGCACTCTGTTATGCTGAACTAGCTTCTCGTTTTCCCGCTGTTGTTGGCGGAGCATACCTATATACATATACAGCTTTCAATGAACTCACTGCTTTTCTTGTGTTTGCACAATTAATGCTTGACTATCATATTGGGGCAGCTAGCATAGCAAGAAGCTTAGCAAATTATGTAATAACAATTCTTGAGCTCTTTCCTGTTTTCAAAGAAAACATTCCTTCTTGGTTTGGACATGGTCAAGACATTGGAGGAGCTCTATCAATCAACCTCTTGGCTCCAATTCTCCTGGTACTTCTGACTGTAATTCTCTGTTGGGGTGTTGGAGAATCATCAGCCGTAAATTCTTTTATGACTGTGACAAAGGTTCCTTTCGTTCCTACAAGTTACCACTTATCTATCTTATATTAAGAATCTCTTTGCAAAGACAGAAATATAGCTATTCTACTATTTCTTGCAGGTAGTCATTGTTATCTTTGTCGTATTTGTTGGAGCTTTTGAGGTTGATGTTTCCAACTGGTCTCCCTTTGCTCCACATGGTATCAAAAGCATATTTACAGGAGCTACTGTGGTCTTCTTTGCATATGTTGGATTTGATGCAGTTGCCAATTCTGCTGAGGAGTCCAAGAGACCACAGGCATGACATGTTGACATCACTCCTGTTCTTTATGAAAAGGCTGGATACTGTATTTCTTATCTGACATACATATTCTGTAGGTGCTTTCCCGTCAATTCATTCACTTTTTTCTAACTATTGTTTCTCTTATCTCTAATATTTCAGCGAGATTTGCCAATTGGCATCATCACAAGCCTGTTAGTTTGTATCTTATTGTACGTTGGAGTTTGTTTAGTGATTACTGGAATGGTTCCGTACAAGTCTATTGGGGAAGATGCTCCTTTGGCTGAAGCTTTTACATCCATGGGTTTAAAATATGTTTCTGTTCTGATTAGCATAGGTGCTGTAGCTGGACTTACAACAACACTCCTAGTTGGTCTTTATGTCCAGGTTAAATACTTGATAACTTATGATACTTTGATGTGCCTAGTTCATGTGCCATGGGCTAATGGTGTGTTTCTCATGAGCAGTCTCGGTTATATCTTGGACTGGGCAGGGATGGGCTACTACCTTCAATATTTGCGAAAGTAAACTCCACACACCACACTCCTGTTCATTCTCAGGTCTGGGTTGGTGTCATTGCCATTATTTTGTCCGGACTATTCAACGTGCACGTGCTCTCACACATTCTTTCTGTTGGTACATTGGTAAGAGTCTGTACTAGTTCATGGCGTTAAAGCTGTCAACTAATCTGTGTTTTTGTGTGTGTGTGTGTGTTACGTTTTTGGTTTCTTCTGCACATGCTTGCTATGACTTATCAAAGGAAGATGGGTTCTGGATCAGTGGGGGTGTTCTTTTTGGTGGGACATTGGATATTTTAATTCAAGGTTTCCAATGTATTTCATTGCATTTTCTGATTAAGATTCTCAGAACTATCTATTACTGCCCAGTTTTGTTTTATGCAAAGATTTACTGTATAAATCGGCTTTGTTTACATGTTATTTCCACTTATTTCAGACTGGTTATTCGGTTGTCTCAGCATGTGTAATAGCTCTTCGCTGGAGGGCTAAGACAGCCAGTCAAGTCTCGTCATTGGCTTGGAGGGAAGGCGTCATTTGCCTAATTGCTCTTGCTATTTGTGGATTTGGGGCTGGGGTCTTATACCGCTATGATGTGTCACTTATTCTTCTAATCATCCTTATAGTCATTGCCATCATTGTTTCAGCTGCTCTCTGGTTCCGGCAGGTGACTAATATTTCTTATTTTAAAGGAACACTACAATTTATTATTGCCTCTTGCTTGGCATACATCAGAGCTATTGTATCAAAGACAAGGTTGAATATAAGATGAATCTACAGTTGAATATGAATGGAAAATTATCTGATTATCAGTTTCTGAGGATGTTGCTGGTTTATGGGTATAAACTGGCTTAAAACATACTTTTGTCTGGTTTTAGCTGGATTCTCAATCACTATGTTACTATATTATATCATTTTAAAAACTACTCTATTTATTGATATAATTTTATATAAATTAGAGCTAAATACCGACATCCATTAGAACTATCGTATAGATAAATGATTTTATTAGCTGGACCCTTGCTTTCATGCTCCTTATAATTAGTTTTGAATAGAAGGTTATAGAAAGATGGGGCTAAACTCTTTGATGTTATGATTGGATCTTGTCTTGTCCTTTCGAAGGAAAATATCTTGAATTGGTCTTACTGCTTTCCTTCCCTGCTATGTACTACAAACACAATCTGATCTGAATATATCAGCTGTTCAAAGGATTGATGCACTCTCACGAGTCCAGGAACACTGTTAATAATTTGCTTGATGATTTATTGATTGTTGCATTTTGATGTCATATAAATTCTGCTTGGCCGTCACAGGTTTATGAAGATGCACCTGGGTTTTCTTGCCCTTGGGTGCCCTTTCTGCCAGCTATTTGCATCTTCTTCAACATGTTCTTATTTGCACAGGTATGTTTGCAACCTCTCTTGGGAACTTTAATACTTTATCAAAAATCTGTTGATGGATTTATATGTCAAAAGCGATGACAGACACATCCTTTTTACAGTTACATCATGAAGCATGGGTGAGATTTGTCGTTCTTAGTGTTGTTATGGTTGGGGTTTATGCAATTTATGGCCAATATCATGCTGATCCTAATAAGGAAGAGACCGTCATTTATTATCGCGTACCAGAGGAAGAAGCTCGATGAGTTTCAGTTCAACGGGCCAAAACCAGACAAGTTCAGTTCAATATGATTCCAAACATTGTGAGATCGTTTGCTTGGTGCGTCACTGATCTTGTACCACCGCAGTTGCTTGTATAAAAAGTTCATCTTTTCCTGGGAAATATTTGTGTGTGTGTGTGTGTGTGTCCAGTAAATCAATAATGATTCATTCTGGTAGGAATGTTAAGTCCACATAAAAAGGATTTCTTCGTACAGTTACTGGTTAGATTGTACATAGCAGTGGCCACGAGAATTATATATTCCCTCTGAATGAATTTAGCTTTTATAAAAAGGCACATGTGTGGCTCATCTTCGTAACCTTGGGGATTCATTTCTGTGAGTGGTTGGCGTTCAGGATTGTTACATCCTTGTTGTCATCTTATATGATGAAAATCAATTCGAGGAATGATGAGAACTCTGTATATCTTGATATAAGATGAATGAATATTTTCCTTGATCTGGGGAGATTAAGCATTATTGAATCCTCTTTTCAAGGGGCAAAGAGGAAGAATGACTAGGATATCCAATCTGTATATCTTGATATAAGATGAATGAATATTTTCCTTGATCTGGGGAGATTAAGCATTATTGAATCCTCTTTTCAAGGGGCAAAGAGGAAGAATGACTAGGATATCCAATCTGTATATCTTGATATAAGATGAATGAATATTTTCCTTGATCTGGGGAGATTAAGCATTATTGAATCCTCTTTTCAAGGGGCAAAGAGGAAGAATGACTAGGATATCCAATCTGTATATCTTGATATAAGATGAATGAATATTTTCCTTGATCTGGGGAGATTAAGCATTATTGAATCCTCTTTTCAAGGGGCAAAGAGGAAGAATGACTAGGATATCCAATCTGTATATCTTGATATAAGATGAATGAATATTTTCCTTGATCTGGGGAGATTAAGCATTATTGAATCCTCTTTTCAAGGGGCAAAGAGGAAGAATGACTAGGATATCCAATCTGTATATCTTGATATAAGATGAATGAATATTTTCCTTGATCTGGGGAGATTAAGCATTATTGAATCCTCTTTTCAAGGGGCAAAGAGGAAGAATGACTAGGATATCCAATCTGTATATCTTGATATAAGATGAATGAATATTTTCCTTGATCTGGGGAGATTAAGCATTATTGAATCCTCTTTTCAAGGGGCAAAGAGGAAGAATGACTAGGATATCCAATTTATTGGGCGGAACTTTTTAGGGAGAATTGGGAATGAATCACTCATTACCAAATTAATTGTAAAATGAGACATTCAACGATATGCAACTAACATTCCCATGATATAAAATTGATGTTTCAATGTATATAAATGAGTTTTTATAAAAGTGTTAAATGGTCAATATGCAAGTGCAAGTGAACTTTAAGAATATGCAATTGGCATTTTACAATTTGTAACTGAAGTTTCATCGTATACAAATGAGCTTCCACAAACTTTAGAAATAATTGGGTCACATTTATGGTAACAAGGGATTTATCCTCAATTCTCCTATCTTTATATTAACAATTTATTTAAATATTTAGTTGTTAATAAAGTATAATGATATATGATAGTGACAACAGGAGCATAAAGTTGAGATAGTTAAGATGAAAGCATGATCATAGAAGAAAAGATTTGCAATGAATATATATATATATATATATATGAGAATCAGATTCATCTATTTAACATTTTTAATGAATATATACGAGAATTAGTTTCATCTATTAAATAGGAAATGATTAAAAATCGTTTAAGTTGGTTTGAATATATACAAAGAGAGTCTTTAAATATGTTAGTGATAAGAGTATATCAAACCGTATGAAATCTTGTAACAAGAAACAGAGAAAATTAAAAATGACACACACTAAAGCTATTAAATAGCAGTTACATGTCTTCTATAATTGTATTTATTGAAACTATGGTTTTTGAAACATGTAAGCTCCACAAATCCTAGTTTTGATAAAAACCATATATAGAGGTTACATCCTTAGTTAAAACCATATTTGGCAATCACGTTTCAATGCACTCATTATTGCTATTTATTGAAACTATGGGTTTAATGCACTATTTTTTATATTTTCAACGTGAAACCAAACATGCTATATTGCTATTTCCCATGGGGCATCATCATGGATGGTCTCCCATACTACAAGCCCTTTGGTTGTTACCGGTGGGTGAGTAGTAGCATGTTAGTTCTTATAGGCTGGACCACATGCCACATCCAAAACTAGACGTCATCCAAAATTAATTTTTATTAAAATTATAATAATAATATTTTCTTTAAAAACATTGTGAGTGCTTAATGGTTATGCATTGCCTTTATATAATATTAAGAAATTAATTTTAAACAAAATTAAAAGAATACAATTTTACAAATATGAATGATAATTATAAAATTTAATTATTATCTTATGTCAAGAGAGATAATTCTATAAAATCTGTCCATTTTCTGAAAACCATTTTCGCTATAATTATCTCATTTGATCATAATTGATTATTATTGTTGGATTCAATTGAATGGAGCTCTAATCTCGAATTCAAAACCCCATGATCAATCAGCGAAAACATTTTTCATTGAGACCAAGGGCTTGTTTGGAACCTATTTTTAAAACCTATGTTTTGTACAAAAACTTAAGTTTTGTTCAATTACTCGCATTTTTTTAAAACCTAGGTTTTGTAATAAACTTATGTTTTGCCTCAAACTTATTTTTTGCCTCGAACTCCATAAAAATCAATAACTTCCAAAATACAATCACCTTTTAAAACCTAGGTTTTTCCTTGAAATCGGTAAAAGCTATGCTCTCAAAATCTATTCTCTAAAACCTATGTTTTGTCTCAAACTCCGTAAAAGTTATTCTCACTCAAACTTCCAAACGAGTTCCAAATTGAATATCCATACAATGTGCTTGTTTAGAAAAACTTATTTACTCTCTAAAAGCACGTTCAACAGTGTTTTTCCGTAAAACGATATAATCTCGACTTGCATAAAAATACTTCTTTACCGCTTTCCCAAACGGACACACTACCTGAACAATGATATTCACAATGAATTTGATTATCGATGTGAAAATTTCATTTTTATTAGCAAGTCGTAATTTTTAAGTATATCTATAGAAAATGAAAATCAAACTTCAAATCCCCATTCCTTTGGGGAAGTAGAGAGCTTCTCTATTATAAAATTTTAGGCATATACTTTCACCTGAAAAAAAAATTAGGCATATACTACCCTTTTATTGGTATTAAAAAAAAAAAAAGAACTTCAAGTCCTCATGAAAACACCAATTACAAAAGTTCAATCATGAGCATCAAATTCATCAGTGAGTAGGCACTTTTTTTAAATTCACTGAAATTTTTTTCTTTCTTGGTTTAAAAAAAAATTAGCACTTTTTTTAACTTTAGAATACAGAAGCAAGCATTGAAATTTGATATTAGTGGGTTAGCCACTAAGGCCACTTTAATCTTTTACCATTGATCACGCTCACGTGCTGCTTAATTCGTAATCTTTGTACAGTTTAAAGAGAATCATCATAAAAAGCAGTCACACTACATAACCATTAATTTAAGCAATAAATAACTTTATTTTCCTTTAATGAATATTTTTTAATTTTATTATGTAAAAATTTAAGTGAATTAGATTCTAAAAGCTCATTAAAGATTAAGACATATATCTAAATTTAAAGGTTAAATAATGCCTATTAAGATATTTACATATCAACCTTCAACAAGCAGAATTTGCATCCTATAATTATGGATCAAATTCTTATCAATAATATTTCTTACTACTTGCTGAAAAAAGGAAATTTACAATCTAGGAAAATTAATGAATAAAATGTTCTAAAATTCACAAAATTATTAGCTACTCCTAAGACCTTATCATAATTTTGTAAATCTTTAGGACATTTTATTTATTAACTCTTCTATTTAAGATCTGATTGCAAATTTTCCACGTTACAATGTTAAAAAAATCTTATCTTGAAAGTATAATAAAAGAATTGTATAATGAATAAAAAATAATAAAATAAAACAAACTCTTACAAAAATATATTCTCTGTTGCTGTCGAATCAAGTTAACTTTTTTACAATCGTAAGCTTTTTTTAAGCATGTAAAATGCATGGATGAAAAATCCACAACCGAATGTTTTTTTAAAAAATTGATTAAATTGAACAAATATTAAATGATTATTTAATTTAATCAGATTTAGATTCTCTGTCATCTTTAACAAAGTCAAAACCACTAATTAAAGATATATCCAAAACTAATCATTTTCTTTTTTTTCCCCCTCTAATTTCACTCTCACTCAAAGTTGACCAGAACTTGTCTTGGCCCATCATGATGTAAGCCCCTCACTAGAAAGATCTACACAAACACAACCAAAAAAAAAAAGTCCTACCCTAAACCCTAAGCAAACTTCTCTACACACAATTCTCAAATAGTAAATCAAATTAATACATTTTATATTATAAATAAAAACCAAGAAAATAAAATCAATAAACTCCATACATATTTTTCCTATCTCTTTCACTCTCCCTCTCTTAATGTAACTACATTACTTGATAGGACTCAAAATCATTCTAATTACCCTAATAACCTTTTTCCCATATTTTTCATTTAACACAATGATCCAAGTAAAATGACT
>JANTPZ010092378.1:0-14434 GCA_025593235.1 Vachellia pachyceras
TTTAAAAACTAATTAATCCTCACATATAGTCTTTATTCATCTCAACTCTTATTGAACCCTTTTAGCCGTTGGATCTCTATCATTCCCTCTCCCTTTGAAAGGATTTGCCTTTGAATCTTTGTTACACGTTTTTCCTTTCTTTTTGAATGATCTTATTACGTGAAGTTAGTCTTCTTTAGATTGACTTACCTTAAAAGACAAATAACATGAATAAAGAGAGAGAAATAACATCAATATTTCCAACGTGAAATTGTTGTTGTTAATAAAGAATATTTGATTCAATTGATAAAGAATTTATTCATTACTTATAAAGTTGTAAATTTAAATCTTGTTACCGATTTAGGATTTTGTTAATGAGCGATTTGTATGTATGTGAGTGAATGCTCTACAAATCTAAAGGCATACATTGTTATATTTTAAAGCTTTCGGAACAATATTAAACTTAATAAAAATTTTAGTACAACAATGGCTTCGTTTGGAAACCCGTTGAGAAAACGGACACAGATTCCTAGGTACTTTATGTGAGAGGAATTTTGTCTCGACTTGCGTGAGAATGGGTTTTGGGGGTCAAAACGGGGTTCCTAACGGAACCCCAAACGAAGCTAATGATTGTTATCAGAAATTTATAACCCATCTATGTAATGAAAGGAAATAGAGAAATTAAATTTGATGCTGAGTCGTGTGTATTGCTCATAACTAAAAGTTCCAATATCCATACGTTGATGATTTTGTACTAAATCCACAATCATCAATGTATTTACTTATCAATATATTGCATTAAGTTTGTAAAAATACATTTTTTTTTGGCCAACAGTAAAAATACATTATTTAATAGTTACAGATATAATAATTCATGAGTTTTGAGCTTTGCAAAACTAACGCAGAGCATCTAGACTCCACAATAAATGCCCACCAAACAGAGAGAGGATATAGTTATGAAGACAACTAATGGGTTGTAATATTCAATTCAGCAACTTGCAACCATCTAATAAGCTGTATTTGGGTTCGAGCCTTGTGTATGCAGCAGTCACCGTTGGGAGACTCACCCACCATGCTAGGTGCGCGACGCGAGTCGGATCCGGACGTAGTCGAAGCATGCTCCGGTGAACCGGGCGGGCAACAAAAAAAAAGCTGTACTTAATGGCCACAAAAAATAAGGTGTACTTTTGTACCAAATGGATCAGATAACAAATATACATGCACTTTGTTATATCTTTTTGTCAATATTTAACTATGATTGATGAATTGGTTGAATAGGTAAGGGGTTATATTAGATTAATCAAAAATTTTGAGTTTAAGTTAAGAAAATACACGAGTTAAATATGAGATGGGTAGAGCTTTGATCACAACCAAGTAGGTTATCGGCAGTGAAATTTGAACGTAAGCTTGTAGAAGACAAGTGAATTTCTTACCAATTTGATTAACATTTATCGACGGCGTAAAAGCTTTTTCTATTGCTGAAAGTTATGGTTTTCAATTCCATTTGTACCCTTTAGTAGTTAGTGTTTGGCTCTCGAGATTAAAATTAAATATTTGTTTAATTAGTTTCTCCTTGGCATGTGTCTAATGTTAAACAATATTCCTATGTGTATTTATTATATGAATCCCTTGTATGTTTTATGGTATGATGATATGTTTTGTTAAAAGTATTATTTTTACCTAATATTCCTGACTAACTATAAAACTTCATAATTTATTAACCGGAACTCCTTAGACTAATGATTTTTTTGTTGAAGATAATTTTGAGATTTCACAAGAAATGACTAATTTAACTAACTTTTTTAACTTATATAAATAATTAATCAGAACTTATAGGAAAGAGGGATTATTGGAATAACTTATAAATAATGCTACTTTGGTATACATTTTACTTTATATATTTGATATTTAAAGTAAGATATATGTTGCTACACATGACAAATTTGACGAAAAATATATAGTTTTTATATCTTATCATTATATTTGGAATTTGGACATACAAAATTGGAATTTTATTATACTCTCAATTAAACTAAAATATAAATTCATATAAGTGATACCATTTACTAACTCTCTGTACCACAGGAAAATGTTTTAAAAATATAGTACAAGCCTCCAAATTCCACTGGCTATGAGCAACACACTCACATGCGCAACATTTAAACATCTAATTAATATTGGAATTTGTTCGCAGTTATATTCTTTCATCGTATAATTGGTCATTGATTTATACTTATAGATTATAATTGCCATTGGTAATAATTTTTAAAAATATATTCCTATAATTTTTTGGGCCGAAAAGATCATATAAATTAGAAATAATTATTTATGTTTAAAAAATTAATAACGAGAAGATAAAATTCCCTATTACTAGAGCTCACAATTAAGGATGGCCCAAATTTAATTATCAAAACTAGGTAGGCAATTAGTTAATTTATTAATTAAAAATAAATTAGTTATGAGTCGACATCGATGACCAAATGTGTAGACTCATTTGTCGATTTGCAATCTCTTCGCAGGGCTCAATGCTACACACTACATTGGGATCTCTCTTTCTCTTCTCTTTTTTTAATCATTTACTGCAAATCAAAGTTATTGAGCTTTTGTGTGTGTAACTAATCCTATGGGCATAACAAAAAATTAAATAAAAAATTAACTAGTGATGAGTTTAAGGGAAACCCTGGATTACCTCCCTTTTAATCAATGAAACGAAGTTTTTCCATTCAAGGAATCCATCCTATTTCAATAATTTTTCTAGATTAAAGTATACGTTTAGTCATTTAAATTTATGTTAAGTTTCAATTTGAAGACTTAAGTTCAAAAAATATACTTTTAATCATTTATTCCTACACAATTAGTTTTTACTTAACAGAAAATGGTGACTCGGCAAATTTAAATAGTGATTGTGCTATTAAATACTAATAAATACGGTTAAATTTTAAAATATATGATAACAAGATATAATAATCAATATTTAAGTATATTTTAACATCATTTAATTGCATAATGTTGATCGAACTAGCATTTTTTGTTAACTAAAACTAATGTGTTAATGTTAAACTACTAAATATGTACTTTTTAAATATAAATGATTAAATTGAAACTTAATGTAAATTTAAAGGACTACAAGTATCATTTAACCATTTTTCTAATATTTTTTGTTGGGGTTAAATACGAAAAGTTTGAATGAATTGAAATAAAAGCAATTAGTTGAGAAGATAAATCTAATGACTGAGAAAGATATTTAGACAAATTATTTAACAAGTCCTTACAACATAATCTCCATCTTTACTTTTAGCAAGTTTTAAGTTTGGCTCCCCTTTATGAAATCTAGGTTTTGTTCAAGTACTCATATTTTTTCAAAATCTAAGTTTTGCAACAAAAACTAGGTTTTGAAAAAATTTATTTTTTATCAAATTAAACTTTCTCTCATAATAAAATTTCTCTTTTCTTTTTTCTTTCTTTCTTTCTCTTTCCCCTTTCCTAATTACTTTTTACCTTGAATTCTGTAAAAGTCAATAACTTCCTAAATACAGAGCTTGATTGGAAGTCCGTTTGAGAATAGCTTTTACGGAGTTCGAGGCAAAATCTAGGCTTTGGAGAATAGATTTTGGGAGAATAGCTTTTACAGATTCCAAGACAAAACCAAGGTTTTAAAAGGTGATTGTGTTTGGGAAGTTATTAGCTTTTATGGATTTGAAGGCAAAAAGTAAATAGGAAAAAGAAAGAAAGAAGAGGAAAGGGAAAATTTATTATGAGAGGGTGTGATTTGACAAGAAAATATATTTTTCAAAAACTAAGTTCGAAACCTAAGTTTTGTCTCAAATAACTTTTATGAAAAATATGAGTACTTGGACAAAACTTAAGTTTTGAAACTATGAGCCAAATAAGTTGACAATCATCTTGCAAAACCTAAATTTTACCTTGAAATCCGTAAAATCTATTCTCTCAAAATCTATTCTCCAAAACCTAAGCTTTCCCCAAACTCCGTAAAAACTATTTTCGAACAGACTTCTAAACGAGCTATTATATTACTTCCGTTTTAGTAGCTGTTTGAAAATTTATGTTTTCAGTTTTAAATGTATATCAATTTTTTTGCCTCTCATGTTTATTATTTTTCAATTTCGAATTATATTTATCTCATAAATAATAAGGTAATTTTCAGTATAAATGACTAAAAGGAAGCATGTTAGTTTATTCGTGTAAGTTAATCATCTAAATCCTATATTTAAAATTAGAAGTCACGGTATTATTGATTCCTTTTATGTAGGTAATAATAGAGTCGTACAAATATGTAAATATTATATCTATTATTGAATATTACTCATTTTTTGTGATTGCATATAAGAGTGTGTGTGGACGGAAGAATTTGGGCTTCTTTGTATCAACAGTATTTTTTCATAAAACTAGATAATTTCATCTACATATTTATCTCGACTTACGTAAAAGTGCTTCTCTACCATATTCTCAAATGGGTTCAAGGAGTGATTGTGAAGAAATAAGTTGAAGGAAATAATGGCAGCTCGGTTGCTTTTGTTTGTAGCTGAGTGTCGCGTGGAGATGTCCCTATTTCACATAAATTCCACTTATTGCAAGAGGCTCATGGCCCCATTTATTTTGTTGTTTCCAATTTTTTCCTATTTATAGTTTAATAAATACCAATATAAATAATATTGATTTTTTAATCAATATACTGTTTATAAACCATGAGCAAAAGAATGTATTTTTATTGTACCCAGAAGTTATTCTGTGCATATTTAAAAATCTGTTGAGAGAATGATTTTATGCAAATTGAGGTAAATATATATGAGATGAGTTTTATCTCAACTTGTATATAATGTGATTTTAACGCACTTCACACACAAGCACTCTATCTAGAAATGAATCGGTTAAATCACAAAGTGGGTGAACTGAATTCGAATCACACCTTTTTGAAAAAACTTGGAAAGAGGCATTCTGATCCCAAAGCTTCTGTCTGTATTAGTCGGTTAAATGAACACTTGGTAATAGGATTAAGATAATATGGGACTTAAAAAGGTTAAAAAAAAAGAATAGATTTTCATTTTGAACTCCCTATTAAAAAGGGAAAAATTGTTTAGACTTTCTTTTCACATCTTATTAGGCTCATAAAAGTTTAATAAAAATAATGTTAAAACGATGGAGGCGTGTTATATGAGTTGAAATATTGAAATAAAAAAATTAAAATCAAATAAAAAAAATAATTGATCTAATAATGAAGCGGGGAGGGAATGGCTGGAGCCATGCTACTAATTATATAAATATATATTTTGCATTATATAAATATTCTAGATCTCTGCTCCTGAAATTTATACAGAATTTAATTTATTTTGTTTTTATACACGTGTTGATATTATTCGAAGAGTTGGAACCACATCAATTATAGAAAAAATGATAGAAAATCATATGATGATGATGCATATATATATATATATATATTATTAGATGCATGAATAAAAAAGAATGGTAGATTTAGCAGTATAAAACCCTTTTTAAAAAGATAGATAAAGAATGAAGAAAATATTACACAATGCAATTTTTTTAGCACGACCTTTAATTTTGATAAAATGTAATGACACCAAATAATGTGCAACCAATTATTTTTGTTTACTTCTCTTGTTGATATGTCATCAAATATTAATAATATGATGTAGGCTCTCACATCATATGCACATTTTTTTTAAAAAATTACATTTAAGTCCCAAATATAAGAATTAATGATTAAAAAGTTCCAAAAATTCATAAAATTACTATAAGATCTCAGAAGTAATTGTTAAGCTTGTTAATGAAGGCCGGTAAGATTGTTAATGACAACCTCAGCATCTACTTTTAAAATCTTATGGTAATTTTATGAATCTTTAGAATATTTTATTTATTAATTCTTTTATTTGAGATCTGATTATAAATTTCCTTATTTCTTTATTTCTTTTGAATCATGACGTGGAGCACTATTCCTCCATCATGCACCGTGGCCCCCACCCATTTCTCTCTTTCAAATGTTTGTATCATTTTGTTTCATATATATATATATATATATATGCATCATGTCAAACATATTTCCATTCCATTATCCAACTCAACTTTTTAATAATGTTAATTACAGTGTTTGAGAATGAGAAAGGATTTTACAGATTTTAATATATTTTTTATAGATTTTGATATACTTTTTTACGGATTTTAAGATTTATTTTATCTCGACTTACATGCATGTTAGAAGAAAGGGATTCCCAAACATGCATGATATCATTTTGGTATATTCTACTGAATGTAATCTTATTTGATATACTATCGAATACTAAATTGAATCCCTTTTTAATGAAGATTCAAATCGTAATTCATTATATTTTGAGGGATAAATCATTCTATTAGAAGTAATATTATTCAATATACTGTGAGTAACATGTATTACTAAATGTAATCACATCATGGTCAAATAGAAATTTTAACCATTGTCACTTTATTTTTGTTGGCTTCTTCCCTTTTTAGATTTTTCTCTAGATACAAAGAACAAATCCATGACTTTGTATTCATGATCAAAAGACTTGTGATATGATATTTCTTCAAATTTAATTTCCCACCAATACTTAAATTAATTATTTTGAAAAAAGCTCAAATAAATACCAAAAATTAATTTAAACACAAAGCCAACTGATATTTTCTTTAATATTCAACTTTTTTTTGTAGGGGAGTTCGGTTCCAAAACTCATTTAAAGTCAAAATAAGCTTCATGACTTCAATAAATGTTTATAACAATGTTCATAAAAAAAAATACTCATACTACTAATAGAATTTAAATCCATTTAATAAGAATGAAAGATTACCGATCGATACTAATAACATATTGTTACATATTATTATAAAAATTCAAACACTTAATTATTCGTTCAGTATTAGTTAATTAAATCTTTTTTAGTTGAAGTAATTGCGGCCAGCTAGATGTACCAACCTGGCATTTCATCATAAAGTAATTAATAAGAATAGGATTAAAAGAAATAAGTTGAGACAGAGACATAGACACGACATAAGATTAACATTTAATTGTTAGGACAAATATTTATATACTTAAGAATGATTAATTATTATAATAATTTAAAAAATTCATAATCCGAAATTCCTTCTCATCAGAAGATGCCAAAATGGCTTTCTATTTTATATAGAGTTTACTTTGACTAATTATGATTCATGAATATTAATATTTGGTCTATCCCTCTAATAATTTGAAGTTGTTACCTAATATAAATACTTAATTATTAATTAACAAAATTAATTATAACCTTAAAGTGGTACTACATACACATCTGTTCAGCCAACAAATTAAATTAGAATAATTATGTCATGAACCAAACTTTTTTTAATTTGGTTCTTTCTTCATTTTCCACCTAATAAATTTCATGTGTAGAGAGAGAGATATATATATATATATATATATATGCCTAACGCGCATATGTTAGTCCCACTGGAAATATCTAAATTAAAACTTTGTGCACTAATCTGGGATCTATCATTTAAAGTTACATTACATGTTTATTTTTTTTATAAAAAAAAGCTTACGCTATCAAATATTCTCATACATGGTATAGAACTTGAAATGAGTCATGTTGTTTGCTGTCTATGAATAGAAATTGGTTTTAATATGTATTATATTAATATTGATATTAAACATTCATATCAAAAGTTAATAAAAATTAATCCCTTTTCTTTTAAACACAGCAGCTGGGTAACTAATTTATTGAAATTAAAAATTAATTTGCTGAATTAGTTAGATGTCAAAAAATTAATGTTTGTTGATTGTTTCAAAGTACAAATCTTGAATCATTTTCCTTAGAAATTAATACTCTCTTTAAACAAATTCTCTTAATGTATGTAATTAACTAGGAGGGTTTAGAAGAAAAAAATATAAATTTAAGAGATTGAATAAATCGATATATCTTACATTTACCATCAAAACATATAAACACATACTAACTCTTACCTTTGGGATAAGATGAAGTGATTTTTTTTATAATAAAATTAAAATTAAACCAATCAAAAGTAAAGAAGTAGAAAACAGAAAAAAAAAGTGAAAGAAAATATCACCAATATAATGTTTTTATTTTCTTCCACAGAAAAGACCATCGTTTAATACAAAGTACTAAACTTTGATTCTTCTCTGTTATATTTCTCTTTTCTCCTTTTATTTTCCATAAGAAGCACAAGCAGATCATATAACGTAAGTGATCAACTTGAGGAACACGATAATTGTTTTATATATCCACAAAATCAAATACCCAAATACATATTTTTCAAAAAAACAAAAAAAAAAGCTCTTCTGACTCTGTTTCAATATGTAACCTGGTCCCTCCAGATCGCCAGATATATATGATTATTCCGGAGCCGGCAACCGGAGAAGGTAAAAACAACTAGTCCTCCGATATGCTCTCTAAATACGGCCGCCACACACACGAACGGTTGTGCCGGCGATCCTTACGCGAGGGTTTCTTCTCGCCGGAGACGGCCAAAACCTCGTCGGCGATGGCGCCTTTTTCTTTCACATATCCGATGCATTGCTGTGAAGAGGAATCATCAGCAGCAGCTTCAATGATGAAGGCGTCGTCGACGCGCTTAACCTTGCTCTTCTTAGGCAAAGCTGCCGCTTTAGTAGTACTAGTCTTCCTGGCCGTGGTCTTCTCCGGCAACGACGAGGAGGGTATCAAGAAATAGATGGTGCCTCTCTTGAGCTCAGTCTCCGGCGAGAGGATCAAAATGCAGCGAACAACTCCTTGGGCGGTGGGTTTGCTAAGAACATGATTAGGGTTAGCTTTGAGGACTTGCCCTGCTGTGATGGGGCCGGTAATCTCCTCAACATAGCCATTCAAATGAACGATTCGGATCAAATCCAAAGCTCCACAGGGAAGAACACAGGCCAAACAACACCTTAAGCTATTTCCCATCTTCTTCTTCTTCTGATTGATGATCGATCTTTCTATTTAGATCTCTCTGCTATGGCTTAAGCTCCCAAGCTTTGAACTTTTTTGGATCAGAATCAATTTTGTGAATCGATGATTTTGTGTGTTGAACTGTGGAAGAGGGGTTAGAATGATGAGTTAGGTGTGTATATATATAGAAAAAGTACTCATGAAATGATATGATGAGGAGTAAATGACGAAAATGACCTTGGGAGGAAGATTGATTTTCAATTCTTTTGGGGTTTTGGATTTATTGTCACATGGTGGTGGGGTTTTTCCTTCTTTTAAGTGACTTCATTTGATAATAATTAACTTCAAGAGATGATTTGTAGAGGTGTGCTTTTGAATCTAATATGGCTGCGCTATGCCAAACAAATTACTTATACAAGTTGGTTACGATATATATATATATATGTTTCAATTTTCCTTACTTAATTTGCTAATTTTCTTTTTTCTCATCACATGTTTTTTGAAAAAGCACTTCCATTTCCATATATATATATATATATATATGATAAACGTGTATGTTTCATATGTTTAGGTTTGGATTTCAGAATTGTGTATATTTTAATTAGATCAACTATAGATATAAATGGAAAGAGGATTGTGAGGTTCGCTTTTGACAAAGTGAGTAAATATATTAAATAAACTAGGGTTAAGAAATATCCTATATTATGGAGTATTTTTCTAATAGCATTCAGTATTATAAACTAATTTTTTATACATGTAACATTTTAAAGTATTTTTCAATAACAAATAATATCATAAAGTTTTTTCTATCTTTAAAATATTTTTCTCAATATCAAAGAGCACTTTAAATTTAAAATATTGAGTATGATTAAAAAATACTTTAAAGTGCTATATATATAATTACTTTATTATGCTAAATGTTATTAAGAAAATACTTTTTGTCCTAGATGCATAAAAAATTTGCTTAGAATATTGAATGTTACTTCAATTTTTTTTTTCCAGATGCTAGACCCCACTTATCCCAATAAATTATTGGCCCCATTTTTAGCTCTCTAGTTCTAATTTTTTTTAGCTTTCTAGCTACTAAATGAAAAATATAATTTTTTTCTCTATAAATCAGGAAAAAAAATCGTTGTAATAAATTATTAATTTTGCAATGGACAACTTCCATCACAAGCAGAGTCACAGCATTTGCATATATAATAGATTGATTTGTAGAAATTTCATCACAAAAATTCTGTATAAGAAATAAATCAATTTTATTCGATTTTGTTGTAGTGTTAATTTCTATATACTTTTATCCTAAAATCACTACTAGAAAATGTCATTTAGTGGCGGAAATATCCATCGCTTAATGGCTATTTTCCATCAAAAAAATTTTATTTAGTAATGAAAAATATTAGCGATCCTCGTTTTAGCGACAGAAAATAACTATTTAATGATGAATTTTTCGTCGTTAAATGGTATTTTTCTGGTAGTGAATGCATTTCATGCCTTAGGCTTATGAACAATGTATCAAACGTATTTTTAAATCGTTTTGAGAATTATTCCAACGAAATTAGAGTTCGAAAAATAATCATGTTCTTTTAATTTCATTAACTCTATTTTTTTTCTTTTGCGTCTAAGCAAATATACAATGAAAGACGTCTATATATATATATATGATAAGTTTTCTAGAATGCTTTAATTTAAACTTACTTTAAAAGCACACCATATATATATTCAATTTTTTTTTTCTCCTTGTAATTGAAGCCTTCATTTACTATTTTATATTCTGTGCAAATTGTGTTGTCAAATAAATGTGTGCTCTGAAAGTATTTACATTATTATTATAAACAGATGAAACAAATCACCATTTCCAATATAACATCAGTTGATTGCAGATTAACTTTTACTAATTATATGTAGATCCGAAAGCTGCCGCAGTAAATGTGGAGATTATAAATAATCACATTAATTGGCTCTGGCTGGTCACTAATATTTTATAATTATCGATAGAAGAGACAAAATTTGGGGGAAAAAAGAATCAATTTTTCCCCGCCAGAAACAATTATTTTTGTACTACTACTTTCGATAAGATTTACTTTGTATTATAGACCATAGATGGTGAGCTCGTTTGAAAAAATGGTAGGGAAGTACTTTTACGCAAGCCGATGTAAATATATGAATGAAATTATCTCGTTTTACGGAAAAACATTGTTGAACGTGCTTTTAGGCTCCTGAGAAGCTTTACCAAACGGAGCCAGTATAAAAAAAACAAGTTTACAACCCTAATCCAAGACTATAGATCAAAGAAAAGGGAAGAATTGCACTTAAGTTTTAGGGAAGGTAAATTATCATTATCTAATCCCATGAAATCATCAAATTGATATGAAGTCTCAAAAAAACAGTGAAGATTTATTGGAATAGTGAAAAAAAAAACAAGTTTATCCTAACTTTTACAATAGAATCTAAAATTGAAAAGTTTTAACAAATTAAGAAGCATTTCACTCATCACACAGAATATTGTTTACAAGAGCTAAATTTCTTCTTCTAAAACGAGGTCGTTTTACGTAAGTTTAACTTCCAAGCGTTGTGTCGCTTCAAAGGAATTTTGATGGTTTGCTTCCCTTCATCAACCCTTAATTAATAATTAATGGAGAATGTAAAAATGTACATATAGAAGTACCATTTTTCCCTCTTTTAGATAAAGGTATCATCGATCATAATATTAAAAGCTTTATCGAACACTAAGTACAATCATATTTTTAATTAAGAATTTAAATATTAATTAGTCAAGTTATAATGAAAGAATTAATACTTCATATTATATTCAAACCGTTGCAGCGGTATCTAATTAATTAGGCAAAGAGAAGCTTTTTGGGCCATCAAATATGTCTTTGTGTGTGATTTTAATTTTTTTTAACATATTTGATTTTGCATAGTTATTTTGTCAACATAAATGATAAATCATATATTCACTAATTGAAAGAAATGCATTTACTTTATATTATGTTCAAAAATAAATAACGAAAACAATTCCTTCATCAAATAATGCTTGATTCAAAGGATATTTTATATTTATGTAAATTATACTAGCAATGAATTCCTTTTAAAGGCTTGAGAGAGGGTGAGTTATTTTATTTTAAAAACCCACCATAACTATAGTTTTATGAAACAATTAATTAATTATATATTTTGCATGAAACTAAACAGTTCTAACTAAGTAAGATGTATAGTAATTGCTACTTAATTAGAGTCCCAATATGTTCATTTGCATGACAATTGGATAAGTCTGGCCCTGACGTGTTTGGGAACTCCGTTGGGAAAATGGATTTTGCAGATTTTGAGGCATTTTGGGAATTTCAAGATGGTTTTACGGATTTCAAGATGGTTTTTATGAATTTCGAGATGGTTTTTACAGATTTCAAGATGGTTTTGTCTCGGCTTACGTGCACCGTTTGGGAAAATGGCTTCCCAAACAGGCACGTAATAATTCAAATCATCATCATCGTCTTTGTTTGTTGAGTATTGATTTGAATTTTCTATAATTTTAAGTTGAACAATAATTTCGGGTCAAAAAGGGGAAATAATTACATGTTGTAAGAATTAGTTTACAAGTTCCTAACTTGATTTTTAAATAGGTCCCTATGATTTCATTTAACTATAATCATGTCTCCATAATTTGTTTCTAGGTTCTTATTATTTTATCTGATTTTTAATTAGCTCCCAATAGTTTATTTTGTTACCAATCACTTGAAACTAAATGCATCTTACTAAAAATCACAAAAAAATTATTAATATATGATAAAAAGAATAAAAGCTAAAAAGACCTGATTAAAATAAAATAAAATTATAAAAACATAATAAAAAAATTATTAAAACCAATTAAAGATCCTATAAAATTATAGAGTTTTTTTTTTGTTAAGTAGTGTGCTATTGCGAGATTATAGTTACTCACTCTTGATATAATATCATATTAAGGAATAGAGAGATTATAATTTTATCAGATAGTTTCAACATATGACCAGTTTTTTATTATGAACTTTTTTATGCGTTACTAATACTCCTAATAATTATAATAAACGTAGTAGTTGTTTACTCTCTTTTAAATTTATAATTTTTTTCCTCTCCTAATATATTTTTGTTCCTCACATTTTGAGGTTTTCTCGTTTCCCCCTTTGATACATCGAAGCCACATAAAGAGACAATCATACCAGTTTACCTTTTTTTGGGTTGTTCTTATTTACTACATATTGATATTACCATAAGATATAACTAAGAATAACAACTTTTTAACAGTGAATAACCATTTCAATTTAGCCATTAACAAAAAAATCAGCATCGTATATCAATAAATCGCCAATCCTCCAAAAATCCATTTACTCCCACCAGAGAAACATAGCTATCAAAGTCAGCCACCACAACCCCACACTGAAATCCCATTTTTTGTCTGAAGTCAAGAGGACGATTGCCAAAAAAAAAATCAAATCCATTTACTGGAAAGTAAAAAAACACAAGAACCTAATCTTCAACCATAAAAACCCAAAAGTTGCAGCCTCCAATAGAAATCGAATGTTCATATTTGATGCTGATGGAGACGATATGAGGCAATGCATGTGATCTAACACATCCTCCTCCTTCTCTCTCATCACCACCGTGCATTTAGAGGTTACTAATGATGACTTTCTAATTTTATCTCCTTATTTAATTCTTGTGGGGAAAAGAAGGAAGATGACAGAGAGAAAGGTGATAATGAATTAATGGTTTGCAAGTGTAGAGGGAGAATAAATTTCATTACAGGAAAATTTAAAGTATTTTATCAATTTAAGACAAATTTAATTCTTAACTGATATTTTTCTTGTCTTTGAGAACTAGTTAAAATATAATTATAATAAGGGTTAGAGTGGTAGATATGCATGATAATGGGCGTTGTTTAGCTATATTTTCATACTCTATCTCTATCATTAATTAATATCAATACATAGAATAAAATAAACTCTTTTCTGTTAATTATTAATAATTTTATTACAAAGACATTAGTTAGGGTTTAGGTAATGTGTCAAATAAATGAGTAGGTTTCTTTGTCATGTGCTTTGAATATGGTACCATTGGAGGACGAAGCTTCTTCGTAGCTCTGAGGTTTACTTGCGGCACCGACCGTCCCAGCAAAATTCTCTCATTTAAAGTTTCTCATAATAAATAAAACAAAAAATATATATTAATTGACAAAAGTGGTGGTTATGGGAATTTAAATTTCATAAAAATTTAAGAGATTGCAATCTTCTTTTGTTTTATTATGTGAATATATAGGAAGAATGAGTACTTATATAGGAGTAATATTATTCGAGGTACTATCATATATTAAATATGTCACATTTCTTAATAGGAATTCAAATTTAAGTTCACCAAGTTGTGATAAATTAACCCTTTTATGGTAGACTTAGCTTCCATTGGTAGGTGTATTAAATTTTCAAACAAACACATACTATAGCTTGTGTTCAAAATTAACCCTATCTTATTAAAAGTTACTTACAAATAGG
>JANTPZ010092379.1:0-15518 GCA_025593235.1 Vachellia pachyceras
TAACATCGGTTACCTCAACTCCGGGATACTTGTAAGCCCAATTCACAGAGCACCAACCACACTCAAACTTAATCTACACAATAATGTTGATAAAAGTTTAACATATAAGTGTGCCTATATATATATAAATTACATAATCAATGTGAATATCTACCTTTAAGGTTTTGAAATAATCATTTCAAATTTATAATCCCCAATAGTCTCCCATCTATCTAATTTAACCCAAAATTCAATTATTCATCTCAACCCAAAAACTTAATTGATTCGCAAATCAAATTCAATGCACAACTCCCAATTTAAAGTTCAGAGTTTTAAACATAAAGCTGTTAAATTATATATTCTTAATCCGTTCAATGACATAAACCGATTAACATTTCAAGAATACCTTCATTAGCACTAATAAATCGTTAACTCAAACCTAATACATGCAAATAACCTCTGTATATTGAATTATAAACTGATTAAATCAAATAATTATTTTAAACCATAACAACAATCAAATCATAAATTCAAAAGAAAGAAAATTAATAGTTATTTCCCCTCAATCTTTCATTAGACATTTCTTGACAAAACTCAATCTTTATTTCAAATTTTAATCTTAAATTTTCATCTTATCAGAATGATATTTCTACCGTTAGAAAAAGAAAATTATTCAGAAAAACTTTTATGAAGGAAGTAAATTGAAAAGAATTAGTTTTGATTACCTAATTGATCCCAGAACGAACTTCTATTCCCTGTGGAACAGCTGCAGCTGCCAGAGAACAGAAATATAAACCCTAACTGAGGTGAGTTTGATATATATACACATACAGTGACGTGCAGCACCTTTTCCCCTTTTTTTGGTTTTGTTTATTTAATATATATATATACATACAATCTATGAGGCATCACTCCTTTCTATTTCTATTTTTTTTTCTAAACGTGTGTGTGTGTCTCACGTGGCACCTTATATATATATATATATGTATATATTAGTTTTTTCCTTTTTTTTTAAGTAAAACCTTACTAAACTTTTCTATAATATTTCCTATGCATACATGTTCACTGTACGTGCTCCCAATTATATTTATATATTGTATTATATTTTTTTTGTTATTATTATTTTTTCCTTCCTTTACCAAATAATCTCCTTTTTTTTCATTTATTGTTTCTCTAATTCTTACGTTTCACATTAGACATATTCTTTTGATTCAAATGATTACCTAATGGATTACATTTAGCATATGCATTATTTACATATACCAATTAAATCTTTTAAATAAATAATTATTTCTCAAATATCATTAAATTCTCTAAATAAAAATTAGGATGTTACAACGAGTAAGACAGCTGGTGAGAGTAAGCCACAGCGGCAGGAGGTGCTTAAGGCAAGAGAGTTGTATGAGGCTCTGACTAGAGAAGATGCAACTTGAGGGCTTGAGGCCAAGGTTGGACTTTGGACTCAACTAGACTTTGGCAAGAGAGTTGTATGAGGCGTGTGGATTGGAGTGGACTACGTGTTTGGACTTTGGAGGCCATTATTTAAAAAAAAAAAATTCGAGTCAGACTGAACCAGATCACTTGATCGGTGTGGGGACTCAAACATCCAGTTGGTCTAGTCGTATTTCAGGCTAGATTTTCCCCAAGTGGACTGGGTCGAGTTTATCCAAGCCACACCTGATCGACGGTTTTTTGAACAACCCTATTATCTATATAAGTCAAGTGTGAAGTTACATGTAACTATTATAAAGCATCTCATCAATCTGAGTTCCAGATGATGCAATCGTAAATCATCTTATTTATATATCCTACCATTTAATTAAATCCTTTTCGGCATCAATATCGATCTTAATTATAATAGTTTAAATTCTTGGAGATATATAATTCTTCCATGAACATAATATGGAGCCTTTCTGGTTAAGTATATAGACTTTTTCTTAAGTGAATAGGATGAGGCCTTTTCAAGTCCCCTCAACCTTTTTTCTTTACAACATTCGACCCTTTTTGCGATGAACATGTAAATTAACTACTTTTCACAGAAAAGGATGGTTAATTGCGTTGTGTTCAAAAGGTAAAAATATTGCCAATGATCGATGTTCCCTTTTTATGAACATTAGTTTCTGAGATATGATTAAAACTTATTAATGTGATAAATTTATGCATAGTTTCCTATTTACTACAAAATTATTGAGCCGAATAGCATCATTTCCCTGCTGACAAAGAATCTGGGTATCCCGCGTAAATTGCCTCAAGAAATTAACCATCTCAAGGAATATATTCAAATATTTTAAAACTACATAATATTGCTAAACATGGCCATTACGTTATTGGGAATATTTAAGGATATAGTGTGTGTGGACAGCAAATGGTAGCTGAGAATAAAGATTCCACCCTCTCCTACGACCTAACATATTTATATATTTTTTGTGTGTTACGTTGGCCTGTATGTATGATTACACACATACATATATACATATATACAATGAAGCTATGGTGATGAGTGTGATTATAAAGTCATTTATATATAATGAAGCTTAATTAGTTAAATGAGAACAGAACTGTCCAAGCTAAGTCGTCGTTATATATGCAATGTATTAATAATCATTTTGTGTTGATTTTTAAGCTGTCAACTTCTTTATTATATGGATATATAGCTCTATAGCTCTATGTGCCCGCCTTTTTTAATATTTGAGAATGCATCCCACCTAGAGTGATTAATTAAACATAACCACGTTTTGGTGGACTCTTTTTTTTTATGGTAATGTTGTCGTTGCATGATGGGGCGAAAGTGATAATTATATCAAAGTACCAGAGAGTTTACTTTACGGTTGTTAGGTGTCCAAATGTGAGTGGATCGATTTGAGCCGACATGAGGGAAGTCACACATCATATGAAGGTGGGCCTACGGCTTGTTTGGAAGCTATTCCTATAACCTAAGTTTGGTTGTAAAAATTTAGGTTTTGACCCTAAAAACTTTTTTGGTTACAAAATTTTAGTTTAAAATTTAGGTTTTCTCTTTCATATTTTTCCTCTTTCCCCTCTCCTACCCTTTTTCCTTATTTCTCTTTTATCTTTCCTACTTTTTTCCTTTTTTCTTTTTATCTTTCCTACTTTTTCTTTTTCCTTTTTCCATTTTCCTACTTTTTCTTTTTTCTCTATCATCTTTCCTACTTTTCATTCTTTCTCTTTCTTCTTTCCTATCTACTTTTTGTCTCGGAATCCGTAAAACCTAATAACTTCTCAAATATAAATAACTTTTCAAACCCTAGGTTTTGTCTCGGAATCTGTAAAAGCTATTTTCTAAAATTTATTCTTCAAAACCTAGGTTTTACCTCGAAATCTATAAAAGTTATTTTCAAAATAACTTCAAAACAATAACTTAATAAGCAATGCCTAATAAAGACTCGTAAATTTGAGTTTCAAGACTTGCAAGTTAGGATGTGGTATCCTCACAAAACTGTTTATCAAACTTCATTTCCAATGGAACAATCCTGCCATGGAACTCTGTTAATGACAAAATGCATATTTAGGGGGGAAATACTGTTTCAGTACAGTACTTTTGATAAAAATATGACAAGTATATGATTTGTTTTACTATGACATAGAAATACGAGAAGAAAAGGGGACGAGTAAAATTCAATCAAATGAACCCATGCCTTTCTTTTTGGCATTAAAGCTGCAATCAGATCCTCACGAAGAATTGAAGATGCAAGAGCTTAAATTAAGAAGCTAAGTTTCATGTTGTTAGGCTCTCTCATTCTACCTAGAAGTCCTCAAATTTAAGTTTAATTTTGAGACTTGCACGTCATCGTGTTCAAGTTAAAGCAATAATCTCCTGTCTATTTCGCCAACCATTCTACAAATAACCATTGACCAGGAAAGATTTATACAAGTTCCTGCGAGTAATTTTTCTTTGAAAAGTGTTTTTTAAAAGGTTTCTTCATCCCCATTCTATTTTCATTTTCGTTCTGAATCAATCGGGCCCTTGTAACATTCTCAGAATCAACTGGTAAATTCATGTTGACAATCCATAATTATTACATTGGAATTGGTTATCTCGTTTTATTTATAAATAACTTTCAACCTATTTCACAAACTAAAAAAACCCATAAATATTACCAGCTCTGCCTTTAAATTGAACAGCGTTACAACTCTATCTCTATTTAATCTAATACACTTTCCAAAAAAAAAAATACTAATCTACACAATACTAATGAATGATAAAATAATATACATCCATTACTAAAAATTTAGCATCAAGCATGTAGAGCAAGCAAGCTTCCGTCGCCACTGAGCTATCAGCCCAATCAAAATTGAGGCCCAAGTCCAGTGTGACTCACAGGCCTTGCAATATAGTCGGGGCTAGTGACCCTAATTTTGAACCAATTGTATACTCACACTAATGCAAAAATTATTTTTTAAACCGCATGTAGAAACATGTTAAATAAGATCAATTTAAAAAGTGAGACACATTTTAGAATGCATGTAGATGTGGTCTAGAAGATTATTTTTTAGACCACATGTTTTACATGCAATCTAAAAGTTATATTTTTTAAGAAAATAATTTCAGTTAAGTAACCCCGACACTTTCTTCTTCATCCACATTAGATTACAAAATAACTTAATCAATCTTCATCACAAAAGCATGCATCCAACTCATATGATATTCAAAATCCTACAAGCCAAAGTTGCTCATTTGAACATAAACTATAATCAAACAAAAGATCTAACTAGAGGAACAAATAGATACAGGAATACAATCAAAAATTTCAACTCAACCTTTGACACTGATACAGGAATACAAGCAATAATTAAAAACAAGGAAACCAAAAATTTCAAGCTCACAAGATCTGGAGTACTCACGATGACGTTGGCACATATTGGTGAACAAGAAGGAGAATTTGCAAAACAGATTAACTTTACTTGCCCACACTCATCATCATCATCACACCCACCGTAATCCTCATTGAATCTGCCAGATCTCCGTAGCTCGAACTATTCAAAACCATTTCTAGGTCGAAATCGACCTCCTCGGGATGTGGCATGAATAGAAATCTAGTGTCGTCATAGTCACCGAATCTTCGTGTGTTGTTGTCACCTAACACACTCGGTAAGTTGTTGTCAGGCAGATTTATAACTTGAAACTGAGAGAATCTATTGCCATCCATGAAAATCCATGGAAGCTCCTGTTCATCGGTGGTCATTGTAGTAAGGTCTACGTGAGTAGTCAGATAGGATTCTTCGTTTGGTGCAGAGACCAGATTAGTTGAACTTGAGGATTTGGGGATAAAGGCGACTAACATGAGGATAAGAAGAATAGGAGCAGGTGAAAGGGTAGAAGATCTGAGAAGGAAAAAAGGAAAACGCAGGTTGAAAATTGAAATTTTTTACTCTTTTAAACCGCACCCCTCAAATGTGGTCTAAATCATATAAAATTTATATTGTTGTTTGAAAAAATGACACAGATCATATTTTTTAGACTTTATCTTTCAAATGCAGTCTAAAAGGGGCAATATAAATACAAAATTTTCTACTAGTGCCAGAAAAATGATCTTTGGTTAGATGGAACCAAGGCCCATTTAGCAGACCCATACGCGGGTGAAGGCCCAACCGATGTTCAGTGATAGGATTCCTAGAGTGATACGTGGGGTCATCCCAGGGAAGTGAACCGATCTCCCACACCCCTGAAATATCAGGGTAGGTAGTTAGATCTGTGAACCTAGAAACTATTCCCTACATACATTATGAGAGACGGTTAGATGCACTGTCTAAAGGTGGAGACCACCTATTTATTTAAGTTATGCTATACATCATAGATATTGTGAATCACACAGAAACACATTCAAGCTTACCCATGCTCTCATTGTTTTAGTTTTCATTATATCCATACCAGTTCATCAATGTAATCATTTTTATCTTTCTAATGTTAGATTCGTTGGTCCTTTTATTTATCCTCCTATTGTTGGACTAAAATGTATTTTCGGTTATTCATTTACAAAAATCTACGCAAACACTGGTCTAGGACAATTTTTTTGGGAGTTCCTTTCACTAGATAATTGTCTCAAATCATGTACTACCTCTCTTACTTCATATTTGATTCTTAATATAAAAATCAATTAATTTTTATTGGGAAATTAAGTGTCCGTTTGGATTAGTGGTGAAGGGTACTTTCCAATGTAATTTACGGTCTACGAAATAAATATATGAGATGAGTTTTATTTCGACCTGCATAAACATGGTTTTCCAACACTATGACAAACAAATTCTAAGTAAGTTAGGTACATGACTTAAATGTATTTATTTTGATGCATTATTAGATAATATATATATCAGTTTACAGGTCATACAAATTTGTTTAAAGAAAAATGATAAATATAAATATTTTAAAGTAATGTATTTAGTATTTAGCTTTCTTAATCTCTCCGAAAGAATCAATTAACTCTTATATTAAGATTTATAGTAATATATAATGTGAATAGAGCACAAACCAGTCTACATACATGCATACACACACAACATATATAGGATGTCAAGTGTAAGTAAACTTAATTTGAATTTGGTGTGGGAGAGCAGATCAAGTAAAGTTGGATTAAAAAACGCTTTCCACATCCCAAGTTTTTGAGTTAAGATGTGAATATATGATATTGAACTCATTTATATATATGCATAATCATAAACACAGGTATACAAGGACTAGTGCCCAAAGACACGTGTGTTGTAGTATCTATATGCATTATTTTGAGTTGGGATGTGAAGTGAAACAACTCAACCTTGTTCAGCTGGCACTCCTCCCTGTTCAGATGCGTCAAATTGTCTCTCTGTAGTCTGTAGTTTGTAAGGGGTAAGGACCCATTAAGAAATAAGACAGATTCGTTCTACAGAGTAAATAATCAAAATCAACTAACTTTGAATAATTCAACTACGATGTCTGCTTTTGATCGGATTAGCTATTTTTCAGTTGGCCAACAATTCGCTGGGTTGAAAATGGGGGGACGGAATATCGAGTTCAAACAAAATCTGAAACCAAATCCCTCCCATCCCAGCAACTAGAAGCAAACGATGTGTGGCCGATCGTGTAAAATCACTTTGGTGTCAATTACATGATTAAGCAACCCAAAGAACCCAAGGACTACAGAACATCATAATGTTCCTCTTTAGCTGTTGTCATTGTTTGGAGATCAGACAATAGATTGATTAGTCTTATTCGGTAAGAACAAGTAACGATGTATACAAGTATAACAAGTTGTTGCCTCTCTCTCTGTATCTCAGATCGAACCCAAATTAGCAGAACAGAGTGACTCTGTTCCGACACAGAGAGTCTCACTCTAACAATCCTCCTGAGCATAGAAGTCAATTATCTCCTTCAGGTTGAGGTTGAGCAGAGACGAAGAATCATTCTGCAGCAGCCACAACATGTGCTCGAACAAAATGGCGTCCACGTCCACAAAGACCACCCCTCCTCGCAAATCACGGACCTCGCCTTTCCTCATCGTCTCCATCAAAAGCCGAAACGGGTATTCCTGCAAAACAAAAGCCTCGACCAGAAAGACCCTCTTCTCTTTCCCGACGACAACCGTGACGGGACCATCAGGTTCGTCGAAGCCATCGTGGGCGAGGGGCCGATAGCCGAGGCGGGAACCGGTGGAGCGCCGTCTGATCAACGTCACCGGCAATACCAAGCAACCCATAAGGAAGATTTGGGGTTTGGTGGCAGGATTAGGAAGAGAAGTTTAGGGAGGAAGGAAAAGAAAGTGCTTATAAGTGAAGGGGATTGATAATGATAATGAATAGGCAACTGACCGGTAACAGAGAGAGGGACAGGCGGTGTGTGAAATTGTGCTGGCGATTGCATAGAACAAAATAGCCGTTGGACTGATAATGGGAAGGAAGCGCGTGGCTAGTGGTTGGGGCGTAGACATCACCATGAGCGAGTGGAAGTGGCGCGTGGTGTAAGGAGGGTTGGGGTTGTGCCGTCCAACCCTCCAGAAGCTATTAAAGGGTCAAAATCAATCAGGGAGAACAGTGAAGCGTGTATTTGGCAGCTCGCGAGGGCCATTCCATTCCAAACCAAGTACCGACTGCATTAACGTCAACATCGCTCACATCCTCAAACGGCTATACGTGGGTGCTGGAACTCCGTTGAAAAAAAGAGTTTGTTTGTTGGAGGGAGAAGTTTACGAATTTTAAGATAGTTTTTATGAATTTTGAGATGGTTTTTACAAATTTTAAGATGGTTTTATCTCGGATTACGTGCTCCGTTCTGGGAACGAAATTTCCAAACAAGCACAATATTATGTTTGGGAACTACCTTGAGAGACATGAGTTTCATTGGGAGAAAGGAGTTTACGGATTTCTAGATGGTTTTTCAGATTTCAATATGATTTTTATGGATTTCAAGATGGTTTTTACAGATTTTAAGATAATTTTATCTCAGTTTAGTACACCGTTGGGAGAACGAAATTCCCAAATAAACGCATCATAATAATGTTAGGGGCCAGTACACTCAAGTGCGAGCTGTAGAAGATAAATTACCCTCTGCACAATAAATTCTGGTTACAGAAAAAAAGGAGTTTACAGATTTCAATATGATTTTACGGATTTTAATATTTTTTTTGGATTTCAAGATTTTTTTCGTCTTGACTTGTGTGCACCATTGGAGAAAAGTTTTCTTAAACATGCACATTAACTTGTGAATTGAGAAGTCAGTGTGCTTGTTTGGAAAAATTTGTTTACTCCTTAAAAGTATGTTCAACAGTGTTTTTTTGTAAAATGAGATAATCTCCTCCACATATTAACCTTCATTTGCACAAAACTACTTCTCTATCGCATTTCCAAACGGATCCTATATAAGCTCTTTTCTTCTTATCAGTTAAGTGATTTTTTTATTCCTAATCATGATAATTTATCTTAAATGGAACTTGAGTAATTTCCCATGACGTGATAACCGCAAAAAAAATAATTAACTATTATCAGCATTATATTACCACTGCTGCAACAAGGTGTCGTTTTAAGCATTTAGAGGGCCATTAAATAGTGTTATAAAATGAATGCAGTGAAGATTAAATGGTATTGATATATGTTTTCATTTGTTTCAAAATCAAAAGAGAGGTTATTTTTTATTTAAAAAAATGCATTAGCGTGTGTGGATATATATATATATATATAGATGAATGAAGATGAAATGAAGGAAGTGATTAGGAAGGAAGGTTAAAACGCGTTTGAAGAGTTGAGTGAATTAAGGATATGATTGGGATGAATGTGAAATGCCTAAAACAAAAGCGTAAGGAATTGAAGTCTCTTAACACGTGAAAGCTTCATACGTGTCCATGCTTCTTAAGCTTCATGCGGGTTTTGCTTGTAATCAATTCTCAAAGTCAAACTATGTTCTGGCCAGAAAAAAATCTAACAAAATAAAAAGAAGACAAAAATCGTTTTCCACAGAAAGCGTGAATAGTTCCGCAATGGCGTGGGAACATACCATACAAACTGGCGACTACGCTAAGTTTTTTTTTTTTTTTTTGGTAAACTAAAAATTTTAAAAAAGGGTTTGGGTTCACCCATGATTCGAGAGCATGACACCTAACTCACAATCCACTGGAATCTATCCTTGCGGGCACTGGAGCAAGTCAAACAAGCCTTTTAGTTTTGGCCACACAGATAGGTCAACCCAACTTCACTTAACTGTGGTGATGCCTCTCTAAGTGCCGCAATTGGAACCATAACAAAGTGTCACTCTCCATAATTGAACCCTCTCCCTTTAGATAAGAGTACTAGTCTAATCCCTTTACCAATTGAATCTACGGACGATGGGTGATTACACCAAGTTTAGTTACCTTTCACTTTGCATTCTTCCAAGCGGCTGCACAATACTTTGTTTATCATTCCCCATTGCATTTGGATTCAGTCCTTGATTAACTTTGGCCACAAAAAAAGTAATTAATTAACAATCCATTTTTTTTGTAAAAAACAGTTCAAATGAGTTGGATCTGATGACTTAATGGGGTATAGGTATGTCTCTAGACTCAGAAAAAAATTACAAATCATCCACTAACAATTTTCACATCAACAGTAAGATTTAAATTTATAATTTCATGAGCTGTCAACCAATTTTTTACCAATTAAATCAACTTTTATAAGTTTGATAATCCATTATTTATTCACATCCACGCCCTTATTAAAAAATGTATTAAAAAGTCTTTCTTTTAAGCTGCTTTATGAAATGTATAGATCGAATTTTAACAATTTATTTTACTTTTTTGCCTTTATGCTAATAGATTTATAAAATGTAAATCTAAGCCATTCGTTTTTCTAATCCAGGGGTGGGGATTAGAAGCTTAAAAGAAAATGAAACAAGAAGAAGACAATAACTTGGACCTAACACGCATGAAGGAGATAGTAAAATGCAAGATCATAATCTTTAAACTCGATCATAATTTATGACCCAAAAAAATCCTAGTAAACTTACTTCTCTTTTTTCCTATCTTTGATATGGATTGGGATTGACTTCTAAAAAGATAGGCCCTATTACGAATTCAGTCTACAGCGCACGTTAGCATTTCAAGAACAAATCTTGATCCACTTACACCAGCAACAACCACGTAAACTACCCTGCTTTTGTACTATTAAATCTAAAAAACACTAAAACAAGAAAAGCCGTCATCGCTGCCCCTGCCATAGTTGATTCCACTGCATACTATGAATGGGCTGGCTAACACTACTGTAGAGTCCAGGCCCAGGCCCAGGCCCAGTTCCAGCCCCATTCCCAGGCCCAGACCCTCTCTGCAATTTACTATTGTCATCTTCATCAGAAGAACGACTTGAACCCCCTTGAGAGGTGGCACTGGTTGGAGTCACAGATGATGCACCAAAATTTAACACTTGAGTTCCGGTGGGTGTTGCTGCTGGGGATGGCCCAGATTTCTCATTTGAGCTCGACTTTTTCTTCCCGTCCACAATAAAGCTACCCACAATGATCTGTTCATAATAATTAAAACAGTCACGGAAATACAAGCATTAGACACAGAATACGCCCTGGTTCCCAAGCTCCCCTGTATACAAACAACGTGCTCTCGAAACATTTTTTATTGGTGAATGCAAATGAGTTTTCGTTTTCAACCGCTGGGAATTATACCTGTATCGTTGATGCTGCAACTAGCATTCCAGAAACACTGCCACCCACCATTTTTCCATCAGTCCCCGCAAGAGTGATACTCATGCCATCTGTCCTACAACCACCGTCTTCAGATGGATTGAAAGAACCTGTTAAAGATATAATCTCATACCGACCCTGTAAAGTGAAATGACATCAAATGAAGAAAAGAGATATCTAAGAACACAGGACGCTACAAATGTCTTCAAATATTATTAACCCCAATCTCAAAAATAGACATTCAACATCTCAACTCATTGTAGGTAATATCTCGTACAATGCAAACTTCAAGAGACTGAAAAACCAGGTCAGCTGACCCCTGACCCCATCTCCAAGAAAACATTACTGATGTGACCATCAAACTACATGCTCGTGCCAATTGAGAAAATGAGGGAAAATATGAGGAAAAGATGAAAGAAACGAAAATGAAATGGAGATTTCACATGTCATGTGACATCGTTAACAAGGAAACCACAAATTCTGAATACTTAAATGGGAAAAGAAATGTTTAACCAAAGAAGGGTGAGCACAAATAAGAATTAAATCAATGCAATACAATAAATTCTTTCGTAATTCCCAGTTGAGTTTCTTTTCTTTCTCTTTAGACTCCAGCGAGGCCAATACCTAATAGGATTGAAATGAGGGGAGTTTCTACATATAGTTGCAATGCACTGTACACACAATTAAAAAAAGATGAGGATTAATTGTTCAGAACACAAGACTGCCAAAATTGTGCTCAAGCAATTTTCCCAATTCCAATGTAGGAGCACTGGTCTTTGACACTATTCCAATTGCGAAAAGAAGCTGCCAAGACAACCTGAGATTCTACCCTGATCCAATCTTTCAACTTAGTTCACCTGTCACTGGCTCACTGCTTCCATGGATGCTTTTATAAACACTTTTACCAGCACAAAACTCTTCTCAGATTCCTCTCGTTACTATTACTAGTTCACTGTAAGTAACCAGCTAATTATTGCAAATGATTCTATTAAGATTTATTGCCCCAAGAAGGATAGTGTGATTTAATAAGATGTAAACTGGAAAAGACCTAATGCATTTCATGTTTAATCAAACCATTTTTATGAAAGCCAATGCAATAATATATATATAGTTCCTTTAGATGGTTGATTTGGATTCCCATCAATCCAATGATGCCTAAGGAAATAATACTGTTAGCAAAATAACTTTTTCCTTCCCCCCCAGAAACGGTTCCATTAAGGCATTCAAAAACGTAAGCTGCAAAATCTCTACCACACCACAGAAAACAGAATGTAATGGAGGAATTAAGAAACAATTTAACCGTATGAAGATGGGAATAAAATATATTTCCAGCAAACATTCCAGAAAGTAAATTTTTTCCCATCGCCCAAAAAAACAAACACTCAACAGTTGTAATGACATCCACTTTCTAACTCGAAAAACGTACTTCTATTTTAAATGGAGAAAATAAAAAAATAATTACATTCTGAAATATAACATATGCATGCAATTTCATGTTTCATTCTTTGAGGAATGTGTATATTATTGTTAAATCTAATAAATTCACATTACATTAGATCATTTTCTTGTATCAGATATAGCATTTTGTTTTCTTTGGCCTGACAATAGAATGCCTTATTGTAGCGAGTGATTGAATACTCAATGTATTCTGCAAGAATATGAGAGATACCTCGTAGTGCACTGGACCACCAGATGTAGCTAGCTGCTGAAGGGTGGCATTGCAGACTGCACCATAAGCAGAAAGAATACAAACTGAACGAGCCCCTTGTTCACAAAAGGACATAATCTTTGCTGCAATGTCCTACAGACAAAAGGGAGCATAACAATTAGGAGACTTGTGAATAGTGGAGCCTCCCAGTAGAAACTTAAAAAGATGGGCATTGGAATAGTATGTTAGCTCCACATACAGACACATGATAAACACAAATGCGTTTGGTTACATTACAGGAAACAATCTTAAATCATGTTTTTTTATGTATGATCACACCCTCACCATTTAAAATGGACGAATCCAAAGAAAAATATGGGTATGTCAATTCTGCTATCACTCACATTCACAGTGCAGCAAGAGACATATCATAAGATGGAATTCGTATCCAAAGTTCCAAACACATGACAGAAGTGAACGTATATCTATTAATTTAAATTGTAAAATGCTCAAACCAGAAAGCATAAAAAACCTATGCTGCCTTAAATAATTAATATTTAACAATGAAGTGAGCTCGCCAAAATTGATTGACAGACATACTAACATAGAATGATAGAGATTTGAAGTAATTAAATATGGATAGCGTAGAACTGTTGGCTAGAATACTAAAACATTAGAGTGCCCATAAAAATCTATTTTACATGCAATAAAGGCAGTCTTCTCTAATCCAACCATTTCAAGTTGGAAACAACTTGAATGCCTAGTTGGGACCAAAATCTTGAAAATGTTTCTTCTATCGCCAACAATTTGAAAGAATAAAAAGGTTCAAATTACATGTCACATTCAAAAAATTTCAATAATCCTTGTTTAAAGTATCATTGCTCCATAAAAATTCCAATATTTTTTAATTTTGAGAATCTACGCTATATATCCTCTGAACTTAAACGGAAATATATATAGCGATATTTTCCCAATTTGACATCATGTTCAGGACCACTATATCCAATTACCAAAATTTAGCCTTAACTAATCTCAATTCGTTAAGTCAAGTCCCTTTCAGACACTAATTACCCTATCTTTCAGTTATGAGGATGCTGAACACTTCCCCAAGTATACCAACAAATGTATGCAACTGAATTTAGCAGTAGTACTGGCAGATGGAAGATTGTAAGCATCGTGATTCTTGCAAGAGCAATGGTTAATCATCGACCAGTATAACTGCTCTTTTAGCATACCTCCCCAGTTTTCACCAATATTACGTGTGGAGTAAAACAGGTCCCGCCAACTCCTGGTATGGTCAGAACAGGTAAAATTCTCATTCAGAGCCACAAAAAATAATGTAAAAAAAAACGATGCAAGAAACGAACGCTCATATATTATATATATAACACATACCAAGAGCATCCAGTTGCTTCTTTCCAGAGCCCGGCGGCCTTCCCCTGTTCTTTTTGGCTGGTGGTTCCTCGGGCGTGGCACTCAAATCAGCGGGGGCGGAAGAAGACAGAGGCGTGGGACCCAAACCCAAAGCAGTGCTACCAGCCGGTGAATACTTCCTGGGGCGACCTCTCTTCTTCTTCTGAGAATCGATACTCAACCCGCAGGGCCTCGACGCAGAGGAGGAGCCTTCGTAAGGAGAAGTGATTACTAAAGGTTCGGAAGGCCTCAGTGGAGGCGGCGGCGGAGGAGGAGTGGGAGGAGAATGGGACTGTGTCACAAAAGAGCTGAAGGGGAATCGGGCGGTGGCAGGGGCCAACATCGTGGGCAAGGAATTGGGGTTGATCAAGGAAGAAGTGATGGGGTTGGACATGGCGGAGGAAAAGGAAGCAGGAGAAATCATAATGTTTGGTGACGCTGATGAATGTTGCGGCTGTGAGCGTGTCAGAGGCGAAGAGTGAGGTGGCTCCCGATAATCCATTGCAGCAGATCAAGGGAGATGAGTCGATAGTAATAAGAGATTTTGGAGACTCCCGCAAGAGGATGCTGGAATTGCGCAAAATGGCCGCAAATGCAGCTTCTTGGGATTCACTTGAGTTATCTCCCTGAAACCTACCTTCAGAGGGGGGAGGGGGGTGAGTCCGTAGGAGAGAGACAATGAGTATGCACCGGAATTAAAAATAACTTATAATGACGAGCGGAGCCGAAATTCCTCCGAACTTTTTCGTTTTTCCGGGTTTTTATATAGTAGGGTTTTAAACTTTTAATATTCCTTTTTGCCCCCTGATTATGATATATACAAACATATTGGAGTATCTTTTTATTTATTCTTTGGAATCTTCAATTTAAACTCTATGTATTGAGTATCTCCACGTCAGATTATTATGGATTTTCAGAAATGTTGAATTTTTATTTTGAGTATTTGTCGGGAATGTTCAACGAAGAGTGTGATTTCTTAAATAACCTTTTGTGCCTTTGTTTGTTGTTTATGATAAATGCAACTTCACATTATAGTCAACTATGATATTTTAGAAGTTAGATCAATAATTTAGGGGAGAATCGGGCTAAGTGAAATTATCGGTAGAATAGAATATTCTTCATTATATAATTAGGCTTAAACATTGAGATTATACTGATATAATAATATATTATATTCTCTAACTAATTTTTCAATTAGAGGTTTATCTCCAATTCTCTCTCATCTTATTCGTTCAATCTATATACACGTAAAATAGTTACAATATTTTATTTATCTGGGATACCACCAAATTAGATAGTTAGTTTGCATTATTCGCGGACATTATTTAT
>JANTPZ010092380.1:0-11242 GCA_025593235.1 Vachellia pachyceras
TTAAAAAACAGATGTTAAACCATAACTAAGAAAACCATAAATGATGAATCATAAAGCTTATCATGTAAAATTGTGAAACTTACAGTTACAGAGGTGATGAGCAGTTCAATGATGGACACCGCTGCATCCACTTTCTCATAACTATCAGCTGATACAATAACATGCATCTCTTCATAAGTACAGTCGACATCATTTCCCGGTTTAATTTCAGCCTAAAATCAAAACAGTTAAATGACTGGAAAAGCGGGAACATAGGCAACCTTATAGTTATTTCTTGTCAAACTAAATTACAAATAACATCAAGATAAAATTGAAAGGATAAGTGTGATAGGATGCTCAACAGATCATGGCGCAGGAATAGGAAATTAGTTGTTGACTTTAGTTATAATTGTTTGTTATTTATTTTTAATTAAGTAAAAAGTCAGTTTATTAAATCCGTTAGTGGCATAATGGGGCAGTAGTCATGGGTAGTTATCCTAGGGAGTTAGTTGTATATTTGTGGTTATAAATATCTGGGCCTATGTAATCCAACGTATCGATGAATGAATTAATATTATCTCTAAGTATTGGAGATTCTCCTTTCCTCTTGGCTTTTTTTAACTTTCAATTGTGAGATGCTTGCATTTGAGAGAAATTAGGAGAGATTGATGAGTTCATAGGTCCTGGGACTTATCATTTTGGTATCAGAGCCTTGTCGATCCACCATGGTGACCTCATTTTTCCAGCTACTCCCAAGTCTGGTCATCGCTCCATTCCTAGGTGGGAGAATATGACATTTTTTTTCCATCATCCGGTGCCTCGTTCAAAAAAAAAAAACAAGAATTTTGAAGAATCCTTCCGTCTATGATCTAGTCTCTATTTTTCCGAAGAATCCATACTCAGTCGCAATCCACTATCGTCAAGTCCCAAACGTCGGGAGTAGTCAATCCAGAACTCGTCATCGCAACTCGCCCATCATCCCGTCTCCAATCGTCAACTCGCCCATTGTTCGCGTCACGGCATCTGTCCGTATGCTCATGCAACCAGCGTTGGTGTTGCCCAGTTCGCGTTGCTCGCCGTCTGCTCATCGTGCATCCATATGTGTGCTCGTGCATTACTCCCAGGCTTGTTCCGATCGCGCATCAGTCCCAGCTCATGCAGTTGCAGGTATGGGGAGCTCATCATCCAGTTCCAAGCCACCGCTGCTCCTGCTCTGGCTCATTCTCGCCCTGGAAATGGAGAAGAAATTGGACCGTTGGCCCAAGCCCATTTCCTATGCCAACCGGATTGCTTCACTCTCACTGATGGAAGTCCACGTTAAAGGTTCCCATGTTCCAGCCTCAAGAACTTGTAGAGGAATCACAAGCCCAACATCCACCTTGAGGACAAGGTGGTTTTCAAGGGAAGGAGTAATGATAGGATGCTCAACAGATCATGGCGTAGGAATAGGAAATTAGTTGTTGACTTAGTTATAATTGTTTGTTATTTATTGTTAATTAAGTAAAGAGTCAGTTTATTAAATCCGTTAGTGGCATAGTGGGGCATCAGTCATAGGGAGTTAGTTGTATATTTGTGGTTATAAATATCTGGACCTATGTAATCCAGCGCATCGATGAATGAATGAATCAGAATTTATTTGAGATTGGAGATTCTCCTGTCTTTTGGCTTCTTTTATCTTTCAATTGTGAGATCCTTACATTTGAGAGAAACTAGGAGAGATCGGTGAGTACCTAGATCCTAGGGACTTATCAAAGTGACAAGATAATTTTTTTCCCAAAATATTGTTTGGAACAAACTAACCTTCTCTCCTGCTTTGATCCCATGAACTTCAATCTTGGCTCCAGTTTCCTGATCCACGCACAACAAAGAAAAGTAATCTTTTAATTAAAACATATATCAATTTAGGTATCTCAATCAGAAGAATATACAGCCTGCAGACTATTAATATTACATTTAATACATGGTAGCGTGAATTATAAGAAAAAAGAACTAAATGCTATTACCTTTTCTACCCGCTTATGATTATCACCTTCAGGCCCATATATCAGGCTGATAAAATTGAATCCAGGATATTCTTTTACCTATATAAATAATATTGCACATAGAATCATGAATAACTAGAGCATTAGGGCTTCACACTCAACTTATATATTATCTATTCGACAAATTATAACAGATTGTTTTCACATCAAAATAGAGAAACAAATTCCATTTACATGGGATGTAAGTTTCAGAGTACAAAAAAAGAGTGTAGCGTGCAGCTTAAGAGACTTCAATAAAATATTGAACAGTTCATAAATAGTAATAGGATTCAAATCTAAGTATGTCAAAAGTGAAAGAGATGCCATTTAATCAACTCTTCAGAGCACTAATTATCCTCCCAATAATATAGCATTTGTAGAGAAGGATGTAGAAGTTATAGCACCAACATGCAAACACAAGCAAAGATCAAGTCAATGGGCAGTCCTTGCTCTTCCAAGATATTATTATCATGCAGATAATGACTAATTCTACAGTTACTGTTCCATTTAAGAGTCCAGCTCTATCACACATACGGCCAAGTTTTCAATGTCATTTAAATACTCAAGAATATAACAAGCATAAACACGAACCTTCAAGAAAGCAATCATGGAATATTTATTGTAGATAAGAGAAAAATGAATGTGCAGAAACTCGCCTACACCTCAATGGTTTCGAGGCTACTAGGAAATAAGAAATATCAGGCATTTCAAGAACAAAACTATTGCTTCTCATGTCATGCTTATCACATTGGAGTTGGTGTGACAATGCTCAATTCAAATACATCAAGCTGTTGATGTTAAAGTTAGATCAAATCAATTAACAATCTCATCCTAATCTTTTTCGTGAAAATTATCAAATAAACTGAGTTCACATGACATAGTAAAATAAGGCCCAAAGAACCTCTTCCCTTGCCCTTAATGACCATAGATGACATAAATTTAAAAATAGACAAATGCTCAAAATATCTTGGCTCATCAATCAAAAAATCCATGTTAGGCACACGGAAGATAATTAAACTTTTGGAAAAGCGCCTTCATTTTCCATCAAAAGTACAGGGAATCAACAATGGCATTTAAATAGAAAGAAGATTCAGCAGAATTTTTGGGATAGGTACTTACAGGCAGTGGGACACTAGCTTCTTTCAATAACGGTTTAAAACCAAGTGGAGGCTTGTAACTTGGATCTAATCTTAGTATTTCACCTGGAAATTATTCAGATCAAGATCATCCTAAATGAACAGCATATGATTTTAAGAAATGCCAAAAAGGAAACAAACATACAAAAACTTTGGGAAAATCAAACTAAGGTCCCAATCGAGGAGAATAATATTTGAAAAGTCCCATATTTTTCAGATATTAATTTCTTTTACTGGGACCTTGGTGTAATTTTCCCAAGAACTTTTTACTAGTGTGTGCACGTGTAAAGAAAAGATAAATTTCAAGGGACAAACCTATTGCTTCCCGCTTTTCATTCTCAAGCATTTCTGACTTCTTAGATAATTTTTCCGTATTAAAAAAATAAATATCAGTAACTTAAAAAAGAAGTAAACAGATAAGGGAAAAAAATACAAGCAGAAGAGAACATGGTCAATGGCTAACCTTATCATCAATTTCAGTATGGTGGTGGCTATGAACCAGATTTTTATCTCTTAATGATGGGTCTTCAGTATCCTCAACCTCTGGCTTTTGTGATTTTAACTGATGTGCAATTTGATCCACACGAATCTAGAAAAAAGAGAAGCAGTATCACTTATTGACAGTGTAAAAAGAACCCAGGCTCAGCTGATTATGTACTTATGCCCTCCTTCTGGTTCCACCTTGTAAGGAAATTTTAAAAACTAGCAGATAAGCATTATACATTCCACACTGGAGCATAGCAATGAACACATCTGTACCAATCTTAAACCGTTTTTCTTTTTAGCAAAACAAATATTTGATCTTACGAACATAACAAAAAGTAACTGATGGAAAGCAAATGAAGTGGTGCAAACAAAAAATGTGACTGTTTCACTCAAATCCATAAAAGTAACCAAATGAAATCTCAACCTTTCAATTAAAAAATAATGTATTAAGAAAAATAATAATGGAGTATAAATAAGAAAAATGAAAGACCTGATTTCAAATTAAAACAGAAATAAATAAAATTTAATAGAAAGAACTCCTAAAAGGACCTTTAAAGCTAAAGTTCTCGCTCTTCTAACAGCAGCATCCTGTGTCAGATCAGGTACCCATTTTGTTTTTCTGTGAATTTGTTTAGAACTTTCTTCTTTGGTAGCTCCAGTGCCCCCATGATTCTTAGCACCCTTGAAAATTGGAACTAACGAACCAGATAATTTGTTTTTAGGGATCACAAATCCGGATTTGGCGGCAAGCATGGAAATCTTTTGGCCACCAGTAGATGCCGCAGATGAATTGACCCCAGACATCTTGATAATGTGAGGTTCAGCAGTTGTTGAATCAACCTCTACTACACATACTGCCTTATCCAGCCACTATGCACATATGAATCAAACAAGCAAACCATCAGCAACAAAGCAAAGTCAACCTGCAATGGCACCACATTAGTTGGCATTTAGACAAATGAAAATCAGCACCAATCTAAAAAGATGCACTGATGATTATTATATCCAGTAGTTCTTCCAGCATATGATTGCAATGCAGTTTGCTAGACAGTAAAAACAAGATAGATCTTAAAAATAGTGAAGTTGGAAGTTTGATAGCCGAGTGAAGTTTTGGTACATCACAGTTTAACGTCATAATTGATATGTTTGGCAACAAGTTCATTTCAGAAGAAATAATACCTCCCCATAATCAACTTGATCTAAATTCATTTCCTAGCCATTTCTCTAAGAAAAATCGTCGTTATTGAAAAAAATAATTTAATGTTCAAAAAGGCATGCTACCAGTACGAACATATCACATTGAAGAAAGAAAAAAATATTTAAATCCAATAAGAAGATCAAAAGATTTACAAATCAACATTAGGGCTTATGCTTGCATATCATGTAGATGCTAGAACAAATACTGACAAGAGACCAGAAACCAAACTGTCAAATTATCAAATCATATCATAGCAGGCCAAAGAATTTGCATGAGTATGATACTTTCCATTGTACTAGAGGTCAGATAGTATTAATTGCAGCAGAATTCCTATAAAATTTGTTAGTTTTAAAGGTCCCCTTTTCTTGCTTCATTTTAGGTGTGGCACTAAGCTTACAACTAGTGTCTTTCTTAAGCATAAAAAAGTGTAAGCGGAAGTTTTTAGGTTAGGAGATAGTTATCGTACAAAAGAAATATACAAAATTTCAGAATGGCTGAATAGATTTAGAAAATAATTCACAGCAGTGACCATAAAATACAAGTTGTGATTATTTGTGTTGGCTCTATGTTTTGTATTTTGAAAAAGTTCTCTCATGATGTTCTCACTTTTTTTTCTTTTTCTAATTATGAACACGAAGGCTCCTAGAGACCACTAAAATTATTTCCCAATCTATAATTATTAATTCTCAATGGAAAATCATAGTGTTCACAGAGCTAGAAATCGAACTGTTGTGAGCAACAGGATGATGTTTGGTTGGGACATGCTGGAAAACCTTGATTCAGTGTCTTGGGAATTTGTTTGCAGAAGTTCCATAAGGCTGAAGGCAATTGTTAGAATGGAGTAGGCCCTATGGGCTCTAATATCCTCAAGAAGCTAGAGTTTTTATGCCTTTGTGTTCTACATTATTACTCTGAAATCATTGTACATAGATAGGCCAAAATCCAGGCAATCAAATCTCAATAATCAGATTCTAGTACTAAATGAACCAAATACAGGGATGGATATAAATCAGATAAAGATATCAAAATTCCAAGCGGAAAAAAAATCCTAAAACACAATCTGAATTACTCATCATATTACACACATGCATATAATGTTAAATGAAAAGATTTGAGTTTTGGATTTCCAAGTGAGCTTGACAAGAAAAAGAAGTTCCCTATTAGGAGATATTAGGAAAAAAAAAAATCAAAGTTCAATTTACAAAAATATACGCTAGAAGCATCTAAACTACAAAATCTCTCAAACCATCTGGGGCGAAAAGGGAAAGTATTCTAGCCTTAAAATTTATTGTTGGGCATGATGCTTTTAACATCTTAAGAGCATATACCTAAGTAGAAATGGAAGCAAATTGTGAGGCAATGTTTTGGGCTATAAAAAGGAGTGGCCACACTCAGTATCAATCAAGTGATATTCTATTCATCTAGCACAGGGAAGGCAATATAACAATTCTTATCATCTATGAAGATGTTATTATTCTCACATGAGATGACACAAGCGAAAGAGAGAGATCAAGAAGATGTAAGCTACTGAACTTGAAGTTAAGAACCTAGGAACAGAGATATTTCCTATGAATTGAAATTACTAGATCGAAGATTGGCATTGTTATTTCAGAAAGAAAGTGTGCCCTTGACTTGTTACATGAGATTGGTATGCTTGAGTGTAGGCCTTGGCCACTTCTACGGAATTGAACAGCAAATTTTGGTGTCTCTGAAGATAGTCCTTTGGTTGATAAGGAAAGATATGTCTGGTTGGCAAACTTATCTATCACTCACATAAGATATGTTATAGCCTATGCAGTAAGTGTGGTGAGTAAATTCTCCAACCAAACAAATTAAGAATACATGACAGATGATTTCAAGATTTTGGGATACTTGAAACTTACACCTAGCAGGAGACTCTACTTCAGAAAGGGAGCCATGGGAGAATTGAAATTTACACAGCCACTGATTGAGCAGGTTATATAACTGATAGACAATCCACTATAGGTTATTGCACATTTGTACGGGGGAATTTGGTTACTTGGAAGAATAAGAAACAACCAGTAGTCTCCCACAGTCGTGTGGAAGCAGAACCTATAGCTTTATCTCTAGGCATATGTGAAGGCTTGTGACTTGAAAGACTCTTGAAGGAGTTAAATGAGCTATGACTAACAAATGAAGGTTTTATGTGATAATATGGCAACAACTAGAGAATGTTGTTCATTACGATAGGAAAACATGTTGAAATTAATTGCAATTTCACACGAGAAGATGGAAGGAAAAATTGTGGAAGTGAAGTATATACCTACAAGACAACAAGTAGCAAACAGTGTACTCGGAATCATGCGACTCACGATTCGAATCGCACGATTCGATGCAAAAAAGCAGGGGAAAGATACGACTTGTATGATGAATCTTACGCGTAACGCTCTAACTCTACAGCAGGGCAAAAAAGCAGTGTAGTCGGAGGTCGAAACTCCAATCAGCAGCCTAAGAAGCATAACCCAATACCCATCGGAGGTTGAAACTCTAAACTGCAAGCTTCACCTTTTGGCAAGTCGCAGCTGCAAGCTTCTTTTTGGCGTGCGATTGTGCAGGGCGTTCCCACGAGGGGACTGTATCCTTCGCAAGAGGGAGCACCCTCGGGCAGTCGAGTCTTAACGCGTAAGGGGCTGTTTGGTTGGGGAGGGGATGGAAGGGAATGAAAAATGAATCCCTCCCAACGTTTGGTTTAAAATTTTAAAGGGGAGGGGATCCAAAATTTGTCCACTCATTCCCTCCCCTCCCCTTATTTTAGTTCCCTCCAAATTAAAATTTTTTGGATGAAGCCAAATATTATGACTACTTTACCCTATATATTTTATTATATTCCATCTATACCCTTCATGTATGACTTGGTGATATGAACAATTCTCTTCATGTACACAATATTATCACTACTTGATATGTTATGGATACACGTTTTGAATTTATGGCTTGATAATACAAAATAGAATTTTGAATTGATGGAAATTTAAGCATAAACTAAGTATTGTGAAATTAAGTTACATATAAATCCTATTTTTTTAATTATTTAAATAAATATACGAGGAAAACACCTTAATAATTGTTTTAATTAATTAAATATAAGGAGTGATTAATTTTTATGAGTGAAAAATAATTAAAATAAATTTTATAATTAAATAAATATAAATCAACATATAAGGGTAAACTAGTAAATTAATTATTCTTTCTAGCTCTAACTCTACACGAGGACTGCTTGCACCTTGATAAAAAGACAGGCATAAATATCCTTTCGGCTCTAACTCCAACTCTACACGTTCGAAGGTTTTATCCCTCCTCAGGCTCCGCTTGGATGAGGAGAAAAGTTGGGAGGAAAGAAAATGGAAGGAGAAAACTGGAGAGAAAATATTATCACCTCTTATGCTTGGATAGACGAAAGAAAATATGGAGGAGAGAAAATGGGCAATTGGGTAAAAGACTAAAATACCATTCTAATAGAAATATGGTATATTTAAAACTAATTGATATTATTATCAATGATCAATGACTAGAGCACTAATGATCAATGACCGATAATCTTGGAAAGTCTCAAAACTTGAAAATAAATGCTCCACACAATTAGCAACTAATTAGTAAGTAATCATGTATGAATATCTTATTATGGACTTCAATATTAAAATCACAAAGTTAGAAAGAAAGGAAGCAGATGTGTTGCTACTGCTTTTTCCTGGTCTGCAACAAAAGCAGATGATACAAATTTAGCCAAGTGTTATGCACACAAACACGCACGCACACTATTATAGAATGTAGTGAACTTACAGGGTGGTAGCTTTTAGTGGATTAATTAAATGAATCTTTGGCAAATATGTAAAAAGCAAACAGATGGGATAGCGTTAAAATTACAAGCTACTTGTTTTACTACACCTGATGCTGCTGCCGAGGAAGATCAAATGAGACCGATGGAAGTCGAAAACAGTGGTTGAAGGGAGAGGGAGACTTTGAGGACGAAGAGCAGAGTTGAGGACGGAGAGCAATGGGACTTCAAGGATGGGTTGAACCTAGGCAGATTTTTCAGATTTGAGAAAAAGAAGAAAGCGCATATCAGATGGGAAAAAAAAGAGGGAAAGTAGTCAAATATGAGGGACACTGACGGGAATGAAATTTTCTTCTTATTTTCTCTTTACATGTGGAGAGAAAAGTTGAAGAGAAAATTGTATGGGTCCCATAGCCCATTTTCTCTCCAACTTTTCTCTCATCCCACATTTTTCTCTGCATCCAAACAGGGGAAAACTCATTTTCTCTTAGTTTTCTCTCTCATTTTTCTTTCCTATGTCCTTTTTCTCTTCATACAAGCAAGGGGTTAGTCATAGCAAGTCATATCCTTTGGCCTAAATATGATTTAAATTTATGTGCCTTTCTTTTTTTCATTTGTGCATGTTATTTTTTTGTGTGTTCCTTCAACTTATCTAGTTCACATGTTATGTTTTCTGTAGGTTTATTTCTTTCCACCCTCTTACAATATTGTTGGTTGATATTGGTTCATTTTTCTGATATTTTTGTGGATGGCATAATGACTCAAAATAAAAGAAAAGGAAATAGATATTACGTGGAATCATTGTAAAAGTGTTCCTTTTAATCATATGTTTAGTAATTTAGTCCTTTTAATTTAGAATTTGCGCAACAAAAATTTTAGAATTTTAGCAATTTCAAATTATAATTTTTATGAATCTATGAAATATAAATTTTTATTTGTTTTTTATGCGAAAAATTATATTTAGGTTATTTTTAACAAATAATAATGAATCTTACGATTCACGATACGATTCGATTCATGATACCAAAAATAAGTCCCGATTCACGATTCGTATCCCGATTTGATAACCTTGGTAGCAAATATACTCACCAAATCAATGGCTAAACCCGGTTTGAAGAGTTAACCAGAACGCTGGGAATGATGAATATCTATTCTCAGTGTGAGAAGGAGTGAAAGAGGGGCATCAGCCAATAGGGGTGTTCATGAGATGGGACAGGAAAGGGACATGCCTACTTCACGTCGCATCTTGAAAAGGACACATGACAACAAATATGTTCAGTGTCCCTCCCATTACTGTTGGGATGGGGATAAAACTGAGATGTGCTATTGTAACACACCTTAATAAACCCTCTTAACTTCATTTTATGTCGATATGGAACCATCTTTAGGCTTTGAATGACTTAGAGTAACCCAAGAATGGAAAATAAAAATTTGAAGTTTTGGGGTTATTGTTCACGTAACTATTCACAGAATTTTAGCCCAACTTTGATAATTCATAACTAATTGTAGAAAAATCGAAATCGGGTGGTTCCAATTTCTATTTGAAGCTTACAAGATCCTCTACAGGGGAAAAATACTCATTGGATCAGAAACTTGCCCAATTGATACAGTTTATTACACAAAGTGGCATTGTTCATTTGGTAATTTTCCATTTTTTCAGGTTTTTCTGTGATTTTTTGCCAACTTTGGAACATTATAACTTTTCGTACAAAACTCCAATTCCAGTGTTCTTTGGCTTGTTTTAAAGCTTGCAACATGAACTATTTTTTGCAAAATTTCAACTCATTTGGACTTCATTTACCTTATTTCCCGTCAGCCCAAAGTTGGGGTTTTGACCAACTTTACTTTCACTTTTATGGAGTTTTGTCATTCTCATTTCCTTTCTTCTTGACATGCTTGCTTAGTTACTTTTCCTTATAATTAATCATGCATTAACCTATATCTAAGGCATGCTTTAACCTCTTTTAATATCCCTTATGTAGGAGTTTAATTTACATAAAATACATAACATCATAAACCCAAATGTAATTAAGCTACATAACCAACATTAGAGGCATAAACTTGCTTCATGCATCAATATGCTTTCTCCTTACCCTTGTATGAGCTTCCACCTACATGGTTGGTTGGGGGATAATGAGATTTTCGGAAATCCCAATAGCAAAACTTTCCAACACACTTTATAAAATTGCATGACAACTTTCAATATAAGTGTTAATTCATAAAAGTGCAACATGTAACAATGAAATGCATATGGCCATAGCATACAAAATCACATATTCACACTTTCAATCATCATAGATTTTCAATACAAGTCATGCATAAATTCATACACATTTTCAAAGCAATTTAGCTTAAGATTATAGAGTTTTGCTACCTTTAGCTCTTAATCTTTCCCTTAACTTTGATGCTTTCTTGATCACATGAGAAATTAATTCCTTGCACAAAACTCTTGCCTACATAATGCACAACATTATGGCCATTAAACATAAGCCATTTCAAGGCAAGAATCAATTTAAAACTCTATTAAACTTACTCTTGAACTTCCTTGCTCTCTAGAGTGTTTTAATTTGTCATATTGGTTTTTAATGCTTCCTAATTCCTTGGCTCACTTTACCCCTACACAATT
>JANTPZ010092381.1:0-24561 GCA_025593235.1 Vachellia pachyceras
GTGGCTACCGTTTGTGGGCAACAATGGTGGCGGAGGCGATGGTCAACTATATGGGTATGATTTGTGCTCCAGTGTGATGTTTTCTGAGTGCGATCTCCGATGGGTGCCGCCAGGTTTTTGGGAGGCAAGAGTCGGGAAGGTTCGGCAAGGGCATCTCTCAACCCATCGAGGCTTGGAGGAGTGGGCAGATGTGGGCGTCGCTTCTGTCTCAGGGGGTTGTGAAGGTTGTGAGAGGGGGACTTCAGAGAAGATATTGTTGAATGCCAGAAACCATAAGGGTTTTACCAACATTGCGCATACCTTCCATCTTATATGCGACATATATGTTGGGGGTTTTTGCTCCGGTGTGATGATTGATGATAACGACCTCCGATGGGTGCCGCCTGGGGTTTGGGAGATAAGTTTCGGGAAGCTTCGTCTTCGACGCCTCTTGATTCATCTGTCTGTTGTCGCCACTGGTTCGGTTGCGGTCCATGGGTTCTTTAGCTTGTTTCGACAGATCCTTCCCTTTATCCGGCGCCATTTCAGAATAAAGGCTAGGAGGAAATGCAGAGGATTTGGATTGGTGCTGGGTGATGATTTGTGGCTAAACATCTTAGATGCAATGTTTGGTGCCTCCTCTGCCATGTCGGGATGTTCGGAGGAGATTACTATCGAGGGCGTCAAGTTTGACCCAGGGGACCATGTGGAGAATGAATCTGTCCAGTCCCATTTACTAGATGTTCTATCCTTTTCTTCCAAATGGAATTCTAATGGAAGTATGATGATTCACAATGATGGAAGATTAGGCAGTGAACAGAGGTTTTCACAGAAGGCGATTTTGAACTTCAGAGTTTCTAAGGTAAGCAGATCTCCAAATACCAGTAGAAAGGTTTACAGAGTTGGTTTGGTTTTGGATGTCCTGAAGGGTAATGGGGTTTTTGTGGATAAGGTTACCTTGGTATGCATTGATGATTTCTTTGAACTCTTCAAGCCAGAGGTAGCAAGTTTTTTACACCATTACAGTGACTTTAGGTTTAATTATAGTCGGATTAGCGCCTTTTGTGGACAAAGGAACCTTACTTTCGTTGTTACTGGACGAGACGATTTGGTGTGGTTTGAGAATGGGCGGAAAAGAAGAGGAATGGAAGATTATAGTGCTAAAGTTATGGCTCTCGAATCTTGCATTAAGAAGTGTGTTGATTGGTTTGTGGTAGTGTTCTTTGGTTTGATGGCTGGCCTGATTGTGGGTTGTATGTCCAAGTTAAGGGTTTACGATGGTGAAGTTAGAATCATTATCTTTGGTCTGTTCAATGGTCTTATACCTGCTGTTCATCATGGGCTGGACATGTGCCTGTTCAGTGCGAGTGTTTGCACTGTGTTTATTCAGGCGATTCATGGGCCGGTCCAGTATGTATGGGAGCATTGTTCTTGTTTGGGCTGGAGTGGTGGTTCTCTCTTTAATTACTTGGTTGGGCGTGGTGATCTATCAGTTGGTATGATTCTTGTCATCCTTGAGTTTGCTCTTTCAAGGAATTTGAGTAGGAACCATTTCTTCATATGGATTCCGATGGAAGCGTCTTTGACAGCCAGATGGTTCGTCAAACCTTCAGTGGATTGCTCATACCTGTTTATCAGGTTTCTTCGAGCTCCGTTGCGGTTTAATGTTTTCTTGATGGTAGTTGTTAGAGTACAGTCTTGGTGTAATGCTGAACTTTATTGCTTGTTTTTTCTTTTGTCTAGTTTGTTTATGTCTGCTTGTTTCTGTTGGATGGTTGTTGTTTGTTTCCCATTAGTGTTTGTAATCTCGTTTTAATTTAATATATATGCTTCCTTGTTGGCAAAAAAAAAAAAGATAAGATTCCTGAGGAAGCCTAGCTACTAGCTAGGTATATCATGTACTGATGATTCTCTCATATATATATTTATATACACACATGCAGTTCAGGGAGGACTATTATGGTGACTAGTCGTGTGCCTGCTCGTAAGCAGTGCTTAGCCAAACTATACATGCAGATGCTGGCATGTTTTGGAAATCTTTTTCCGGTATACATATGTCTAAATAAAAAGTATTTTAAAATATATAAAAAGTATATCAAAATTTGTTAAAAAATAGATCGAAATTCATAATTCTTCTTGGCTTCCGTAAATTCTTCGCGGAATTCACAAACTCTTTTCTCTCAACGGATTCTTAAACGCACACGTTATAACATTGATTATGTCAGGATATCTATATTTATATGAATCACCTGGTTATTATATGCACTATGTAATTTGAAATATGTTGTTACTTTGCATTTTTAATATACTATGTTAATATGTGGCAAAAAAAAAAGAATAGTATTTTAAGTCACTATATATGTGTGTGTATCTAACAGTTAAGATAGCCTATGATATATGCGTAATAATTCGGCTTACTTTTCACTTTAATACTTGTAATTTAAGCAAATGCCTGTTGAAGAAGTCATTTGCATTGCAAGCTCACTCGTGTCAGACCATGCCATTCCAAACTACATCCTCAATTTAATACTACCTGTTCATTGTATCCTAGATATAAGTTTCATTTGTAATATAAAAATACAAGAAAGAGGAGTATGTGTGTGTGTGTCTATATATATCAAAGAGGGAGTATCATTTTTATTAAGGTGAAGATGTATGACCTGTTGTAATTTTTCATATGGATCCATTATTTTAAAGTATTTTTTATTCAGCGTTTTAAAATATTTTTTAAGTGCGCTCAGCATTCTATTTGTAATGCAATTTTACCCTTGATAATTTATGTGGCTAGATATATAAAAATATTTTATGATGATAAATGTACCTGAAAAAAGCTTCACCACAAAATACATTAAGGTACTAAATATATTTAGAAAAAAATATTTTAAAGTACAATTGCAGTACAAAATATTTAATGGTACTAGATATACCTAAAAAGTATTTAGGGGTGTAATAAATATACTTTGACCCTTGTAATTTTGTATAATAATTGAAAATTATTAAAAACTAATGAATATTTTGTTGGAATTATTAAAGTATAACTCAACATAAGACTGTTAGCCATATTTTTTAAAGCATTCCATACACCGCAAAAGCATCAGATATTTTTAAATGCTATACCAACTATAGTGTGCACTGGCTACACTCACATCATTGTGTTATCTCGTAGCTAGCATCTAAAATATAATAATGAGCAAGATAACACGGAAACATAGGTGTGTCGTGCCAATAATGAGCATGATTATTCAAAGCTACGTAAACAAGGAGAGAGTGATGGGAATGGGCAATTAATGAGCGCATTAATCTTAAGTATCAGTATTGAAAGCATGAGAAGTATAATTACGATGAAAAGTATATTAATTACCTTCTATCCTTAATATAAGAGTTAACTTATTTCACTAATAAATTAATACATAATCCAATAATACGTATAAAAATTAATTTTAAGTAATGTATTTGGTATTTTAATATATTAAAAAAATAATCGACTCTTGTACTAAACTGTATATTGTACTTATTTAGAAAAGCTTATTTACTCTCTAAAATTACGTTCAACAGTGTTTTTTCGTAAAATAAGATAATCTCCTCCACATATTTATCTCAAGTTAAGTAAAAGTACTTCTCTACAGTGTTTTCAAACGGACACGTTATATATTGCAGGTGCGGATGTCATAATAATCATCATCCATGTGGTCACTCATACACTATAATTAAGATGGAAAGAAGCCACGAATGTGATTGATAGAGGTGTAGCTAGCTAGCTAGCTAATGACAGTTTGGAAGCAGCTCAATTATTTGCGCAAGCACATTTCAGTATGAATCAAAACACATGCTTCCATTCATTGGACGGCCATGCCTCTTAATTTCAGCTTCCTTGCTAATATATCTCAGCTACCGCCCTCCAGTGGTAGCTAGGTGCCATGTGATATATGTACCTAGTTAGCTACTTACAAATTCTCTTCTTCTGATTTTTTTTAAGTGATGAGAGGGCATTTCATCCCTCGGTATCCCGGATCCTTTCGGATCCAGACTAATCTGGGGTCACCTCGGAGTGCGCCGGGACTTCCCAGAGTTCGAGCCTAAGACTTGGTGGGTACGCAGCGCCTTGCCTTCCCCTGGACAACCAGTCGGACCAGCCCCTGGGCCTTCTTCTGATTCTTTTGATTGTGCCAGAGCTGATGAATTAATTAGCACAGAACAGAAAAAAAAAACACATAAGAAACATATATACGTAGTTGCTGTAGTTGCAGACAACATCATTTTGCACCATCATGATTCTCACATGGCTCCTCTTTTCAGCAACCAACCCAATCCTCTCGCTATCTCGAACCACTTTCCTTGTCTCCTTATCAATACTGTTCACTTGCGTCTTTTATTTCTCTCTCGATATTTTCTTTCTAACTCTCAGTCTCTCTCTCTCTCTCTCTCTATATATATATATGTAGGCACACAAATGAGGAAGGAATATGGATGCTCTGTGTCGACCCTACAAGCAACAGGCCGCACAAAGGCACAACCCAAGGAATATTGTGGTAAATCTGATTAAAGATATATATATAGCTGTCCTGGTGGTGTGTGTATATATATAGCTGTCATGGTGGTATATATAGTTTTGAATGATTTGGATAAGAGAACAGCAAGTGGTTGTTTTAGAAACATATTTGATTTTTATCACAAGTTGGCTTGATATGTCCCCTTCAAGAGGCTTTGATATGTGTTGTGTAGTTGTATCGCAGTTAGGGCTCAGCTGGGTTCCCATCATTCTCTACCCCTCCCAGCTCGACACTACAAGGGGCCACCCACCTTTCCTTGTGCAACACTTTCTCTGCTACTACGTCCTCCAATTACACGGCACAACAAAACATGCATTTTCCTCTATATATCCCTCCCTTCACCTTTTTTTGGTCGAGATTATATCTGTCATTCCACTGGAAATACACTGTCGAGATTTCCTCTCTCTCTCTCTCTGGGGATAGCTTTTTATAATGTTCCTCCTTCCTCCTTTTTCTCAGGTCCCACTTCGCCTCAACTTGTCACAAGCTCAAGCAACCATATGTATGTGCGCTTGCTTGCTTCAAACTTGTAACAATTATATTTTGAACTTGTCGCTCATGCATAGACAACGAGTTCTGTGGTCATTATTCGAGTGTATACGTCTTTAAACATGACAACATCACACACATGTACAGAGAATAATTATACAACTTGCTCTAACAATAGTAGAAAAATGTTTATTAATATCGCATTTAGAGAATAAGATCTAAAAAATATTGCCGTTCACATTTTTGTAACTACGGACATATATTTTAAATCATTTAGATCGCACCTCTATTAGTTCTTTTTAGATGCGGTCTAAAAAAATAGTCTTTTAGACTGCATCTAAAGAGGCGGTTTAAAATGGAATCTTTTAGACCGTGCTAAAGTATGAGGTTTAAAAGAGAGCACCTATTAAAGAGAGAGCAGCGGCTAACCAAATCGAAAAAAAACGCCTTTGCAAGCGAGGGATGGAAGCTGCCCTCAACATCGATCTCGCCATGAAGGAACCGAGAAGTTCTGCTACTAAAGAAGATAGGTCCACTAAGAAGGTAAAGATAAGAGATAAGGACCCAGATGTGAGCATGGATGATTGTCGAGACATGGAGAGCGCACATCAACGGATAAACGAGCAACAGATTCTGATAAGTGAAAGCTCCCATGAGGCTGTGAGAAGTGATGAGCTGCAGTCAGTCACACAGCCATCTGATAATCTAGCCCTCACTAACCCTATGCAGGAGGACACCCCTTTAGAACACGTTCCAAACCAAGCAACCTCTTTCAAGGATAAGCTATTGGGCCATAAGTCTGCAGGCTCCAAGTTCACAGCCAATACACCAGATGACCTAACTATCGAAAATGGTTATGTAGAGGTTAGCTTAGAGGGACTCATCCCCTCCATTACCTTCTCAGAAAGGATTCAAAACCTCATGTCCCAATGCATGAGGTATGCAGTTATAGTCAAACTACTTGGACGATTCATCCGACAAGACCTCCTGCACTCCAAGATCAGCGCTTTGTGGAAGCCATCGGGGGACTTCAAGTTAATGGAGCTGGAAGGAGGATGTTATATGGTGAAAATGGAGAACGCTGAGGATTACCAGAATGCAATGCTAGGAGGCCCATGGGTCGTTCTAGGACACTATTTAACAGTGCATCCTTGGGAGCCAAGCCTATCACCTACCAACTTGGAAATCAAACAGGTTTTTGGATGGGTTAGGCTTTCTGGTCTTCCTTACCATTACTATCACAAAAGCATATTAAGAGCTATTGGAGAAGTCATCGGGCAGGTTGTGAGAATAGATTACAATACGGAAGGTTTTGACAAAGCTAGGTTCGCGAGACTAGCCGTAAAGCTTGATCTGACCAAGCCTCTAGTATCGCGGATTAAGCTAGATGACATAACCCAATCTGTCGAATACGAAGGCCTCCCCACTATCTGTTATAGCTGCGGGCGTTATGGTCACCTGGAGGAAGCTTGCACTCTTCAAGTCCAGCAGCCTATGGCTTCTCAAACTCCAGTAGTTCCTACGACAGAGGACCTCCAATCTCCGGTAGACCCACTTAGCAATGAACATGTTGCAAAGGCACGTGAGGAACGGCTTTTTGGGGAATGGATGAAGGTCAAACCTCGCAGTGGCAGCTTTTCCAGAGCTACCAGGAATGAGGGTCAAGGTGTTTTCCATTCTAATGTAAGCGGCGGTAACAGGTTTAACCCTCTGGCTTCTCTGGACAGCACTGTCGAGCATGAACAAGGAAAACCTCGTACTGGGGTTGTCGAGCAGCATAGCTATGCCAACACGAGAGGAATCTACACGAAGGCTACTAGGAAAGAATCTAAGGCGAAGTTGGTAGCTAACAATGACAAAGCAGCTACCTCGATTACAGATGCAATCAAAACAAAAGCATCCACTACTGCTACTCACTCTGTTTTTGTCTCTCCTGCTTACATAAAGACATGCCAATCCACATCATTAGGCCCTGGGCACTCTGCGGTCGTTTTGACTAGGCCAAGTGAGGGTGGTGGCACGCCCACAAATGGAATTGGGCCCCTGTCACCAAGGCCCAATGGCTCACGATGGATAGCGAAGACAGATTTCCCTTTGAAACCTCCAGATCGGGCCAAACTTAAGAAAGGCCTTCATGTAAGCCCCAATATTCGATTTAAAGTATCCAAACTCAGAACGAAGGAGGCTCTTGGTGCAACTTCTGAGGAGCTGTCCAGAGAGATAGCTGAAGCTCTGGGGCACAACGTAGACTCAGATGATGATATAGCATTTGCTGAAGCTAATGAGCTTGCTTTTGGAGATGATTATGCCTCAGAAAATTCTGAGAGAGAACATTAGCTTAGAAAAACTCTGATCGTTAAAAATGAGGAAACCTTGGCACCACGTTGGATCAATGGGGCCCTTGTACTCGATGATCACACCAAGCAGGCCCTAGGACTTTATGCTCTTATCCCGCCTGATTAAGCCCTCCTTTTCTTATAGCTCTATGTAGTCCCGCTGTTTGTTTTTTCCTTTCTTTTCTTGTCTTGTTTGTTACCGCTTTGTAATCTATCCTCTTATTAATAAAGTCCTTTCTTCACTCAAAAAAAAAAAGAGAGCACCTATTTGTGTGGTTTAAAGGCTTTGAATTTCCAATTTGAGGGAGTGTTTGGCATAGCGATAGGTGAATCCAAAAGAACGGTGGGCCTGGCTTCAAGCGTTTGGCAAAGGGTTTGTGGAGAAGGCATTCTCCGATAAAAGCGACTTCTGAGTAAAATGAAGATAGCGACGCTTCTGGATCATGGTAGGCATTTTATTTACTGTTGGAGCATTAAATCATCAAGGGAAAGCTTTCACGCAAAAATCTTCCAGCTCTAGTTATTCCTCCTTCAAAGCTCACGTGTGTGTTGGAGATCTGAAAGCTCTCATGCAAAAAGCTTCACAGCTCCCGCGATCTTCTTTTTGGTAGGTGCAGATCTAAAAGCTTGGCCAAGTAATTGTCCTCCATCAACTCTCTCCTGCGATATTCTTCCAGCTCGGGTAGGTGCAGATTTGAAAGCTATCGCAAGTAATTGTCCTCCTTCGAAGCTCCTGTGATCTTCTTCCAGCTCTGGTAGTTGCACATCTGAAAGCTGTCAAAGGCACCGTCGCGTTTTTCACCGCTGTCGAAGGCAGGGATTTTGGTCTGATGGTTATTGTGATGCATATTTGGCGTCGAATTATGGGGTTCCTATCGCCGTTGCATATTTTGATTTGTTGTTATATATGTAGTTGGTCTGTGCTTCATAGCTTTCCCTTGAGAAAATTTTTCGCCTGTGTTGCATATGAATTTCGAAGGTCTTTCCGTCAGTGCTTCAGAGTTTTCCTGGGCTTCATAGTTTAGTATGTGCTTCAGAATTTTGAAGAATGCCATACAAAATTCACATGTGTGCTTTATAGTTAGTATGTGCTTTCTAGTATTGACTCCTTTGCTATTAGTAATTGTATTTTGTGAAACTTCATTTGGGCTACAAAATATAAAATTGCTGCAATTTCATATGCTAATCAATTTGTAATGTTATATTATTAGCTAGGTTAAAGAAGTAATTTTTAGCGATATTTTTGCTTTAAGTTTTTATCATTCTCTTACTTTTTATAATTGATGTTTAAAATTCTAGTCATTATTTTTTTGACTTATTGCACTTGTGTTAGAATGACAAATAATAACAAAGGTAAAGAAAAAATGAAACCGGCGTGGTATGAAAGATTCACACAAGTCTTCATTAATGGATTTTAAAATCCCAATAATTACTTTTTTCTCAAAATTATTACAAATAGTTAAAAAAATATATATATGTGAATGTATGACATTTAATAATATTCATGTCTTTTTACGTAATTTAGCAATAAAAATCACATATTCAACTTTTATCTAAACGCTCCCTCCTTTTAAAAAAAAATAACTTCTCCAACTCTTAAATGTTTTCAGCGCGATAACTTCTTCCGCAATTGTAAAAAAAATTTGGTTATCTTCTTCCCAACCTTTGCTGCCCTCATCAATGCCTTCCTCACCATCGCCACCCCCATCTTCCTCCTATCAAACGCCTTGGTGGTCTCACATCCACACGCATCCATCCCGGATCATCATCTTTTAGAGGTGAAGAAGACAATTCACAAAATAGGAAGGAAGGTGACATTGGGATGAGAGCCAGGAAGCCGAGAGTTCTATGCCTTCATGGCTTTAGAATGAGGGCCAAAATTCTCTAGGAACATATATAAAAGTGGTCGGAATCCCTTCTCCAGAAGCAGGCTCTCGTTTACGCTGCCGCGGCAAATCCAACGTCGAAGGTATCTTTGATGGCAGAGCACGATCCCTTTGATGGTCTTCTCGGTTTCTCTTAGGTAATTATTTCTTTTCTGAACATTGAATAGCACGATCTTTGCTGAACTCGGAACAGAACAGGATGATCTTCTCGGTTTCTCGGTGTTTCCACTCACCGAAGGCCTCAAGGCTTCGTTTGTTCTATCTCCTCCCTTTCCAATCAACCTTTGGTGTTCGTGATTGGAGCTGCTCGCCCGGCGATGCTTTGGATCCATCGAATATATTGGCATCACTGAGTGAATACTCTTCTTTTATTCTCACATGCTCTCTAATTTCTAATAGATTCTCTCATTTCCTTGATTGTTTCGATTTTTCATTGCATAGATGTTTTCGGCGTTGTATGGTTGTCTTGTCGAGGGCAAAAGTCATGCACCCTTTAGGATTTTAACTTGTCTTTTACTTGGATGATGCCTAATTTTCACATGGACGTGAGTGGTAGACACCTGAAGTATTTGGTGGGAAGCTTGAATAAAGAAGGAAAAACTTCAATAAAAGGAAACTTTTATTTGAAACTAAGAAGATGAAATACATTAACTCTTGTATTTCTCTCATACACTTAAATTCTTCACTTATACACATTTTGCTTTATTCTCTCAAGTCACTCAATTAACTCAATTCTCAATTCTACCACCTCTCTCAACTCTTAATTCTACACAAACTCACCACACACCACCTATTTATACTCTTCCACCTTCATACCAACGGTGGAGGTCAATTTTATTCTGCGGTTTACATTTGGCATCTAGAAAATTCTATACAAAAATATCATACACATTCTAGAACTTTCTACGCTATTCTAGAATGAACTCCAAGCCACTAGAACGCTCTATAAGTTTCCACGTCCTTCCAAAACCTTCCATAACTTTTCAGAACCTTCCAGAGATTTCTATAACATTCTAGAACCTTCTAGGGGCTTCCACAATATTTCAGAACCTTCCAGGGGCTTCCACAATATTCCAAATCCTTCCTGATGCTTCCAAAACATTCTAGAACCTTCTAGTGTATTCCAGAACATTCCGGAGAGAGAGAGTTGTTGATTATTTAATACTCCCATCAACAACTACTCTCCCGATCTTTTGTCACTCCGTATTGCTTCATAAAAGCTTCAACCTTTGCTAACCCAAGTGATTTAGTGAACAAGTCTGCTACTTGATCTTTAGTGTTGATGGATTGCATCTCTATTTCTCCTCGTAGCACCTTCTCTCTAATATAATGGTAGTGTACCTCTATATGTTTTGTGCATGCAAGAAACATCGGGTTTTCCGCAAGTCGAATGGTAGACTGATTTTCACGGTGTAACTTTACTTGATAATTTGTTTCTTGATTCAAATCTCCCATCAACTGCATCAACCAACTGCTTTCTTGTACTGCCATTGCTGCAGCTCTATACTCCACTTCAGTACTTGATAGTGATACCGTTGGTTGCCTTTTATTCATATATGAGATAGCTCCAGATCCAAGGCTAAAGACATACCCGGTAGTTGAGCGCCTTGTGTCACAGTCTCCGGTATAATTAGCATCACAGTATCCTTGCAATCTGCATGCAACTCCTTTCTTGTATAAAATGCCATAGTCAATAGTACCTTTGACGTACCTTAATATCCATCGCACTCCTTCTAGATGTGGTTTTCTTGGTTGCTGCATGAACCAACTAATTACTCCAACTGTATAAGCTATGTCAGGCTTTGTTAGAGTGAGGTAGATAAGACTACCTACTAGCTGTCTATACATGGTTACATCTTCTAGTATTTTGCCTTTCTCTGAGCATAGTTTCATGTTAGGCTTTAGCGAAGTTGAGATGGGCTTACATTCAAGCATGCCAAACTTCTGCAGCAAGTCTCCTGCATATTTATGCTAGTACAAGAATATTCCTTCCTCGGTGTAATCTACTTCAAGGCCCAAGAAATGTCTTAGCTCACCAAGTTCCTTTATTTGGAATCGTACGGATAGATTATCTCTTGTTCGTACAATCTCTTCGTTGTCATCTTCGGTGATAATCAAATCATCTACATAAACTCTTGTATTTTTCTCACACACTCAAGTTTCTCACTTACATACACTTTGCTTTATTCTCTCAACTCACTCTATTCTCTCAATTCTCAATTCTATCACTTATCTCAACTCTTAATTCTAAACAAACTCACACAAGCACACCACCTATTTATACTCTTCTATCTCCATAACGAACGGTGGAGATTGATTTGATTCTACGGTTTACATTTGGCATCTAGAAAATTATATACAAACCTAGAAATATCATACACATTCTAGTACTTTCTACGCTATTCTAGAATGAACTCCAAGCCACTAGAACGCTCTATAAGTTTCCACGTCCTTCCAAAACCTTCCATAAAGTTTCAGAACCTTCCAAAGGTTTGTATAACACTCTATAACCTTCTAGGGGCTTCCACAATATTTCAGAACCTTCCAGAGGCTTCTACAATATTCCAGATGCTTTCACAACATTCTAAAATCTTCCAGTGTATTCTAGAACATTCTAGAGAGAGTTGTTGATTATTTAATAATTTTTGGGTCAGAAGTGCATCTTCGTTGCACACCTCCTCCGCTGCCATTGGCTGAAAAAGTATCCAAGAACTACGATATTTCACTAGAGGTAGGGGTGGGAACAGGCCAGACGGCCTGTCAGGGGCCTGTGGCCTAGCCTGTAAAAGCCTGTACAGGCCAGGCTTTTACAGGCCCAGGCCGCCTGAGTGGCCTGTTTTCTTAAACAGGCCCAGGCCCAGGCCGCCTGTTTGGCCTGTCAAGCCTGTCAGGCCGGCCTGCTTTTTTTTTTTAATTTTTAAATATTTTATATATTAACCTCATACACCGTTCAAAGCACCTCTCCCTCCCCAACTCACTCTGTGCGCTGCTTGTTTGCCCTATTTGCTTGATTGCTTCCAGAATCCAACGCCTCTCTTGTCTATTCACTCAATCGCTTATCTCTTCTACTCATCGGAAGTGTTCGGTTCAGGTGCGCTCTTTCTTCGCTCGACTTTATTCCTCTAGTCTTCTTTATTTCATATTTCCCTTCTGTCTTGTTGTTACCTGTAATGATCTAGCGAGGTAAACAAAAGATGACAACGACTCCGATGAGGGCTACGATGGATGACTCTGGTGAGGGAATGAGGGCAATACCGTCCCCTCTCGTCTTCGTTCAAGATTCTATTAATGAGTTTCGTTTTTTGCTTCTCTTGTTCTAGTGCTAGCTTCTTCAATTGTAAATTCTTATTCTTCTTCTATTTGTTTAGTTTTTGCCTATCCCATCTATTTGTTTGTTCCATCTTCACTACTTTTGTGAATCTGATTGGGATATTTCGAACCACTTTTGACTGATTGGGGTTGAATTTTTTCCCCTTTCCTCTCATTTCATCTCCTTTGATTTGTCTGCTATGGATTTTTTTTATTGCTCCATCATTTTTAAGCTTTATTATGGGTTATTATCCTTTTGTTTTTGGGTTTGATTTTATTGTATTTTGTTGTTTGTAAGTTTTCTGGTGAGGGTTTCCGAGGAAGAGAGGAATGGAGAGAGGTTTGATTCTATCGTTTGCTTCCTTGCAGACTCACCGTCGCTGTTAATCCGTCACTGGTCTCCATTCTCCAATTCCCACCATCGGGCTGAACTCCATGGAAGAGGCTGAGAGAAACCTCTAAGGTGCTGTTCTCTAATCTATTTTATTGGTCTTTCTATGCTTTGGTGGGAATAAGTCACTGATGCTATGATATTTGCTCTAAGAGCATGGTTGTTCAATTAATGGTGTTTTTATTGTGAGTGATTGTCTTCCTGGCCCTTTTCATGTCTATGTTTAGTCCATAAAGATTTGCTCGGTAATTCGTCAATGGGTTAATAGTTTAGCTAGTATTTTTTTTATCTTTTTGCTGATTTTATAGAACGTTTGTCTTATAAAATATCAGCTTACTGTAGAATAGCGTTGCTCCTTATAATCTTATAACTAGATTATCGATGTATTGTAAAAGGATGTCATCTTATCATATGATCTGCTGTAAAGGATGAGACATTCTTACGGAAAGATTTACTCTTTTTCTTGTGTCTAAACTCTGAAGGAGTTGCCTATTAGAATTGCATGTAAAACCCTATCAGTTTGCTGGTTTACTTTTTGTACTGCTGTTATTCCTTGGGTAACAGCGTATTTTAATTGTGTTTTAGATCGGATTTCCTAATTTAAAATATATTCTGTTGTGTTGTTATTCACATTTCACAATCTACTCTATGATTTTGTCTGTTGCTTGTCAATTGTCATGATTACTTAGATTGTTAAATCAAATCTGATTGTAACTAGGGAATTCTAGTAATTAAGGTGCATTGGCATAACCATAAGGATGGATTGTTTATTCCATATTGTGACATTTTGTGATGATTAGTTGGCAGATTCATATGTTCATTGTTCTATTTCTGGATGTCACTACCCCTGAGAATGTTTTGAATGTTATGTAATGGTTCTATATAGTTATTTTATACATGGAGAAAAACTATTTTCTCATTTGTGCAACCATGGCCATTCATAATTTTTTGTTAATGTATTTTTGCAATTTATACTCATAATTGTTTCTTCAATTACAAACTGTGAACTATGGTTAATAGATTTTTGCTTAACAGGCCTGTATACAGGCCACAGGCCAGGCCAGGCTTAAAACAGGCCCAGGCTCAGGCCACAAAATTGGCCTGTATACAGGCCACAGGCCAGGCCAGGCCAGATTCCCCACAAACAGGCCAGGCTTGTTTGGGGTGGAGCCTGGCCTGTTCCCACCCCTAACTCTGATGCTAATCTCAATCCTTCAAAGACAGCCCATTCTTCAGCTTCATAGGAATCACAATTACCTAATTGCTTGGTAAAGCCCAACAGCCAAGTTCCCAAATGATTTCTGATGACTCCCCTACAACCAGCTTTGTTTAACGTGCGTGACATAGCACCATCCACATTGACCTTAACCCAACCATATCCAGGAGGATTCCAATTACACCTTTGGGAAATACTCATATCCGATGGGAGCTACAGAATATCCGAGTTATGGGTATACAGCATCCAGGATCTCAAGATAACAGATACAGGATCCAAAGGCTAAGTAAAATTACTACAAAAAATCTCTCTATTCCTCCAGTTCCACAGGAACCAACAAGGCACACCCCAAAATAAATTCCAGCCGGAGATAAAATAGTGTCCAAACTCTTTTGTGAGGTTTATGCTAATCCAATCCTCACGGGATGCAGAAAAGAATCTAGCATGAAACTTACACTGCACAGTTTGTAACCAGAATTCCTTTGCATAATAACAATCTCTAAGAATATGTAGAATGTCTTCAGGTCCTGAACCACAAAAGGAGCAATCTGGCGAGATACTAGCCCATTTGCTTCTCCACAAATTAGTAGGAAGTTTGTTATGACAAACCTTCCAGAGAAATATTCTAATTCTCTCAATACCACCTCACTTCCAAATCTTCTTAAAGACAGGCTGATACAAATTAAAAGAAGGTTTTTCAATCTGAAAATAGGTACTTTTAATAGTAAAAATACATGTTTGAGTATGCTTCCACACCATACAATCATGACCTGCTCCAGCCCTAGGCGGCAAAGAAGAGATGAGTTTACTGAAGACCTCTTGATTAACAAACTGATTTAATTTGCTATAATTCCACTCTTGGTTAATTACCCAGTCAGCCACTACCGAGTCTTGTTCTTGAGAAGAAAGTTTCCTAGCACATCAGTCCTTTATCAATTTCCCCGAAAGTAGCCATTCATCATTGAAAAACCTCACTATCATTCCATCCTTAACATGCCACTTGATGCTAGCCTCAACCAATTCACGCTGCCCACAAATGAACTTCCACAAACTGGAATCCCCAGACTGAATATGAAAAAGATTTTGCTCTCCTCTGAACATATATTTTTGATAAAGCACCGAAGCCCAAAGACCATTAGTTCCCAACATTAATCTCCACGCCAATTTAGCACCAAAGGCTTGGTTAACAGCCTCCAATCTTCTCATACCAAGCCCTCCATGATCCTTTGGCAGAGTGACTAAGCTCTAACGGATGGGATGAAAAGATCTTTTCTCCTGGGTTCCCAAATCAAATTCCTTTGCATCCTCTCAATCTCCTTGCATATGGATCCAGGAATTTTGGCAACTTGCATAGCATAAATAGGGCAAGAACTAAGCACAGACTTTGCAAGCGTTATTCTCCCTACAATAGAAAGAGAGTTTGCTTTCCAAACATCTAGTTTCGATCTAACTCCGTCAATAATGTATTGAAAATTTTCTGTAGATTTCCTTTTTCTATCTAAGGGAAAGCCCAAATACCTCCCAATAGCTGTTGACATCTTCATGCCTGTAGCAATCTGGATCTTTTTTCTCAAAGGTTTAGAAAAAAATATAGAGGATTTGAGCTTATTAACCTTCGCCCCTGCTGCCGTGGAAAACTTGCTTAGGCATTCCATCATAATTCCAGCTTGTTCTTCCGTAGCCTCCCCAAATAACAAAAGATCATCTGCAAACATCAAATGGGAGATTGACGGCCCTTTCTGGAAACTTTGATTGGCTTCCACTTATCATCCTGCATAGCATCACAAATAATGTGAGGGAGTTTATCCATATACAAAACAAAGAGCAAGGGGGATATAGGATCCCCTTGTCTAAGCCCCCTCGGTGGTCTGAAACATTCAGAAGGTCTTCCATCCCAGAGAACATTATAGGACACAGAGGAGATACACCTCAAAACAAGATCAATAAAAACATCATCCATTCCAATTTCCATAAGAACTAATCTCATGAAACTCCATTTAACTCTATCATAAGCTTTCTCTAGGTCAATCTTGAGCGCCATAAAACCTCTTCTCCCCCTAGCTTTATTCATAGTATGAAGAACTTCCTGCCTGATAATTATATTATCTTGAATGTGCCTTCCCTTGATGAAACCCGCTTGGAAAGGTGAGACAAGATCATTCATCATCCCCTTCATTCTTTGAGCTATAATCTTCGTAATGCATTTGTAATGGACAGTGCAGAGCGAAATAGGCCTGAATTGTTGCACCCTCTCAGGCAGCTCCACTTTAGGAATAAGGGCAATCAACGTTTTACTTGCTTCTGATAAATCCATGGACCCATCAAAGACAGCTCTAACAAACTTGCACACTGCCTTCCCAACAATGCCCCAATTCTTTTGGAAAAAAATTGGAGAGAAGCCATCAATTCCCGGAGATGTAAAAGGACCCATAGCAAAAATTGCTTTATGGATCTCTTCCTCACTTGGCATCCTTCCCAATTGATTTAATCTGGTTTTCTCAATAACAGGGAAGTTAGAGATAGTATTTAGATCTGTATCTCCCTCTTCAGCTTGAAATAAATTCTTAAAAAAACCTGTAACATGATTCCTCAAAGCTTTTTCATTTTCAATCCATTCTCCATTCTCATTCTTCAGCATCCTAATCCTGTTTCTCCTTCTTCTAAACTTTGCCTTCAAATGGTAATATCTAGTGTTGCGATCACCTTGTGATATCCACTGTGCTCTGGATTTCTGGAACCACTTGATTTCCTCCAATTTCAAAACCTGGTCCAACTCATACTGCAGATCCCTCTCCAAATTACAAAGGAAACTGGAAAAAGGGTAAGATCTGGAATTCTGAATACCCTTCAAACGAGACATAATTCTGTTTTTCCTTTGCTCCACAAGACCAAGAACTTCCTTATTCCACTCAGGGATTTTTTCCCTCAGATTAATCATATTAGCATCAAGACTAGCGTCCTCCACCCAATTACCAACCAAAAAAGAGTGAAAGTTATCATGAGTAAGCCACATGGCTTCAAAACGAAAGGGAAGCTCCCCTCTGCTTCCAAGATTACTCAAACCCAAGGATAAAACTATAGGACTATGGTCAGAGAAATTAGTGCGAGGGAGTACCTTAAGGAAACTGTTGGAAAAGCAATCAAGCCAGAAGGAATTAGCCAACGCTCTGTCCAATCTCTCATAGAGCCTAGAAAATTTTTCCAGTTGAGGTCCCTTCCAGGTAAATTTGGGCCCCGAAGCACCAATGTCAGAAAGTTTACAGTTCATAATACTATCATTAAAAGATTTCATACGAATCAAACTAGCAGTAGCTCCACCAATTCGCTCATCCTGGGACCTTATGTCATTGAAATCTCCCAACACAATCCAGGGAATCACTATGCTATCCGCCAATTGCTCCAATCTTCCCCAAAGCTGCTGGCATAAATTGGAGTGCGGAATTAAGTAGACTGTCATAACCACAAAAGGAAGCAAATCCAGCCCCCGAGCATATGCAATGGATGAACTGGCTATTTTCCTCAATGACTCTTACATTTATTTCAGACGATTTCCAGACTACAAACAAGCCTCCAGACCTTCCCTCATTGGAATCATCAAAACCAATCTTACTAAAAAGAGGAAGCTTAGCTGCATCCTACCACTTGGTTTCAGCAAGGAAGAAAATGCTGGGCCTCGGTCCATTTAGAACCAGCCTAAGGTTTCTAAGAAAGGCCTTACCACATGCCCCTCTGACATTCCAGAATAGGATCCTATCCATAAAACAGGCCAAAAAAAAAGACAAAATGATCACAGCAGGAAGCCCGACTCAAACGAATTAAGTTTCCGGAACCAATGTTCCATTGTCACTTGGAACTAAACCTTGGTCATAGGCTAACATATTACTATCAGTCGGCCCATCAAGTTTTCCTCCTAACTCCATATTTCTCATAAGGTCTCCTGGATCCATAGGCCTTTGTCGCTGGAAATGGGCCTTAATGATGGGCCCATTAATCTCTTCCTCATCCTGAATCTGATCCATATTCATAATGTCCCTTGTATGTTCTCCTATCTCTTCTCCCATGGTAAGCAAAAGCACAGACCCCTCTTTTGATGTGTCTCTCTTAAAATCCTCCCTAAGTCTTTTCTCTGCCCTCCTATAGGTGGCGCGTCGCTGTACCAGATTGCCAGAAGTTGCTTCTTGCCCCTGGGATGGCGTCTGCTCGTCAGGAACCATCATGTCGCCACTTACTCCGACTTTCTTTTGGCCATCCGTATCTTTTTGCAGCACACAACCTCTACCCATTTTGTCTCTTCTCCTCATCTCCCGAGCATCCTCTGCCACCATCATAGCCTGATCTTCCCTATTAATCTCATTAACATCAGCCATGTCAGCTAACACATTGAATCACGAGCGAGTTAACACTTTCTCTGCTTGATCACCGGACTTCTCTTTCATCCTCCGTTGCCGCCACTTCTCAACCACCTTCCACTACTGGACTTGAAGCAACATTCTCTTGGTTTTCCTGCTGAGGTTCCTCTCGTCCTTCATCATTCATTTGAGCTGGGTGCTTCCTTGACGAGCAATTTTCTTGACGATGCCCATAAATCCCGCACTTGGTACACAACAAATGGAGACCTTCAAATTCCAAAAAGTGATCCACCCCATCCAGCCTGAACCCAGACATCAATTGGTTTCCCAATTCCACGAGCACACAAATACGGGCAAAGTGTCCTCTTAGATGACAGGATGTGTTCATATTAACCTTTAAGGTCTTCTCTATTCTGTTCCCAATGCATGCCAGCCCTTCCTCATCATAGTATTCCAGAGGTACGTTAGGAATCCTAATCCAAACAGCAACCTTTGAAATCACAGCTTCATGAGGCTTGAAATTAGGTTCCCATGGCTGCATCGTAAGGTAATGGCCGAAGATCATCCAAGGGCCCCCAGTTAAGGCGTTTGAAAAATCATCTCTATTAGTAAAATTGACAACAAAATATCCATGGCCTATATTAATAACGTTGATGACCCCTCTCTTCGCCCACAAAGATTGTAATCTCTGAAATAAAGCCTTATATCCTATCTGCCTTCCCAATAACTTCACTATCACCGCAATCTTCCTGGCCTTATAGAGCCGCCTCTTCATCCTTAAAGAAAAAATTAATGTAGGGAAATTCCTGTTAGGATCCTCAGTCGTGATACAATCAGCTTCCTCAGTCCCTTCATCTTTACTATTCAGCGAATCTTCCGACATAGAATCATCAGGACCCATTTCCTCATCCAGCTTCCTTCCTTCATTTCCATTACTGGTACCTTTCAGCTTGTCACTGAAGGAAGTTCCACCTTTGTATAAACTATGTTCTTTTCCCAACTCAGGCTAATCACCCTGTAATATGATATTACCAAGATGTTCGCTTTTATTCCTTAACTTTTTAGAGCTCCTGACTAGAAGGTCTTCCTCCTCAGAAGACAACAGAGATGGCGACGAGGTTTTTCTAGATCTTCTCATATTGCCTAGAACTTGATAGTATTGGCCTACAGAATTGTTGTTACAAAAGGAATCAGTTTTGTTATATGGGCATGCGATTTTTTCTGGAAGTATTTTTTGGAAATTCTCTCACGGGCTACTTGACTATGTATTAGTCATGGGCCACATGTTATAAGACACAGACAAACGAAAAAAAGGGGGGAAACTGAGCCTCTAGAATTGGTTTTAAAGAAAAACCAATTTTGGGCCTACATTTTTAGACCCTTAAGTTTGTTTCTGGAGTTTTTAAGAAAGTCATTCATGGACTACATATTTTGGGCTACAGAAAAAAATTGGAGCCTACAGATTTGACTCATTCTGGGCTACATATTTTGTTCTTTTGGGCCCATTTTTTTTTTTTGAAATTTTGAGCTTATAGATTTGAAATAAAAAATGAGGGAAATGTCCAAACTTTTTTTGGAAATTCACTCTTGAGCACTTTATATTTAGAATTTATTTCCAAAAATATTTTGTGAATTATTTTGGATTGTTTACATTAAGGAAATTATTTTGTACATATTTTATGTGTTGATTATTTTTTGAAATATGTGCAAATAAGGTATTATGAGATTGGCAATACATTTCAAATAATTTTCTAAGGCTTTTGTGCCCATTTTAAATTTTGTATTTTATGCTAATTAAATATATTGACACAACATCACACCAAAGTGTGCTATTTTGTGAAAATTATTTATCAAGCATATCAATGCTAAGGATTTTCTTACCAAAATTGAAAAGCGTTTTGTAAAAAGACGATAAGGCAGAAATAAGCATGCTTTTGCAACGCTTGATTACTATAAAGTATAAGGGGCAAGGAAATATAAGAGAATACATTAAGGAAATGTCTCACATAGTTGTGAAACTTAATGAATTAAAACTTGAGTTGTCTGAGGACCTTTTTTGGTATACTTGTTGCTTATTTCTCTTCCTGCACAATATAGCCAGTTTAAGGTCAGTTATAACTGACATAAGGAAAAATGAACTCTCAATAAGCTCATATCCTATCTTGTACAAGAAGAAGAGAGACTGAAACAAGACAACTTTTATAGTGTTAATGTGGCTAGCACCTCTAGAAGGAAGGGCATAAAGAGAGTTTTCAGAGGCTACAAAGGGTTTTGTTCAAAGAAACCCGTTAAGAATCCTGTTTCTGCTTCTAAGCTAGTAAATAATACTTATAATGAGGTAAATGGAAGAAGCACTAAAGATTACAGCCTACATTTTGAACAGAATACCAATTAAGGCAACTGCTAAATCTCATTATGAGATTTAGATGGGCAAAAAGTCCGGTCTAAGACACTTTCATATTTGGGGTTGTTCAGCTAAGGCAAGGCCTTATCGGCCACAGGAAAAGAAATTGGACCCCAAAACAGTAAGGAGTTACTTTATTGGATAATCTGAACGCTTAAGGGGTTATAAGTTTTATGATTTTACTCTAAGGAATATTTTTGAAATGTGAACTATAAGTTTCTTTGAAGATGTTGAGCTTGGGGGGAAGATAAAGTAAGAAACATCACTTTCGAATAACCCAAGTATAAACCATTGTAAAGCATCCAAACGGTTATGAAATATCTGAAGAGAATAAAGGATCACATGCTCATGTATCGTAGATTAGATCAGTTGGAGATCATTCGGTATGTTGATTCTGATCACGATGGATGCCAATACATTAAGAAATCCACATTAGGCTATGTTTACATGCTAGCTGGTAGATTTATTTCTTGGAGCTTTCTCACTAATGGAAGTAAATCATGTAGCAGTTTGGGAGGCATCCAACCATGGAATATGACTGCGTAACTTTGTCACTGGGCTGCAAGTTGTGTAAAGTATTGAAAGACCATTAAAGTTATAGTATGACAATATGGCGACAGTCTTGTATTCCAATACCTAACTGTTAAGGATAGGATGCAGAATGGACAATTTTCTATCAAACACATTCGGACATACTCCATAACCGTTTAACCCTAATAAAGGGAGTAACACCCAAGATCTTTCATGAGCACATAGCTCGGAAGAGTGTGTTTTGTGATGAGGACATCATAATTTAGTGGGAGTATGTATTTGATGTTTGATTTTATGAACATTCAAGAATTTATTTGATCAGAAATAAAGTTATTCGGTTTTTCCTTTAAAGTTTTGATTCAGGTTACCATTCTGCATGATTAAGGTTGATCTCACTAAGAAGGATTAGTTGGAAAATATGCATGTACAAATCACATTCATGAAATTTTTCATGCAGTATATCCATGATTGGTCTATGTCATTTGATTGTATACATATGTGATCATTCTGGGATTTAGTTATGTGTAATACAACAAATATCCTAATTGGTTCTATATGAATGCGATCAATGGACCATATTGTTTAGGGAATAAATAATGGCAATTTTGCGCGCATAAAGTTTTACACATTTAAGTTACATATGTACCCCAGTGGGAGATTGTTGGAATAATTCAACAATGGGCCATATATTACACTTATATGTGGGTGTTATTATTTCTTATCCTGACCCAATTTATAAAGTGATCTAATAAGGTTTAAGGAATTAAGTGGGCTTAATCAAGTGTCACTGACTAATATATACTGAGACCCGATTTGCTGGACCGTATTCATTGATGGGCTGAATATGGGGCCCCTCTATAAATTCAGGGCTATGGTCCCCGGGTTAGCCAAGGGGTTTCATTTTAGTCGCCTCGCTTCCCCATCCGCAGACGGCTTCCTCTCTGGTCCCTGATGATAACCTGGTTGATCTGCCCTTTCGTCACACGTATCCATGGATCTAGGTACGCTTCCGCTATCCTTCAGATCATTCCATTGAACTTGTATGCTTCAAAAATCCAACAACACTTTTATCAATTTAATTCTTGCAAATCGCTGTCAACAAGGAAGCCATTACTTATTTATTTACTTCCATCAATTGAATGAAAATGTGCATTTGGCTTCTTTGAAATGTAACCCTTATAATAAATACTTTTGGGTCGTATTAAACACGCATAGACTCTCTCTCTCTCTGTCTCTATCTATCTATCTATCTATCTATTTAAGTTTGCCTTCATGGTCGTGTATATGTGAAATGTAGAATTTTGTGTGAGAAGATCTCAAAAGGACTGTGACTAGCTAATTAAGACCCCAACACCCGCCAATTGTTGCTGTGAATTTATTTGGCTTCTTTCAAAACTTTCCACCAAGCTCATCATATTCTGTTCCGTACAATAAATTATGGGCTTATTCACACAAACCGAGGCAAATATGTGGAAAAGATTGTCTCGTTTTGCGGAATAACACTGTTGAACGTGCTTATGGCTACAAGCCAAGCGTTGCCAAACAAGCACATAAAGCGTGAGAGAGAGACTGACTTGTATCATTTATGGTCCATATGTAGTAAAAACAATATTACTTGCAATATGGTTCATTGGTTCTTAAACTAACTTGTTCATTAAAATCTTCCATTCGGATTCTATGAATTTTCCAAAAGACAATGAAATGAACGCATGTGTACGTTTTGCGTGTTATACAAGGGAAGACCCCATTAAGTATGAATCACGTTATAAGATTAGCCTGAATGTTGTTTACTTTTTATGGGCATGTATCCTGGGTTTTCAGATTAATCATTGGACTAGATCTAGGATAAGATACATTAGAATTGAATTTCCACACAAACAAAAAAAAAAACTTAAGAAATGAACACATACTTGGACCTGGTAGAACTAGGAAAGGAAACCTTGTTTTTAAAAGAAAATCTTTAGGTATCCGTTACATAATAATTGATATTTAAAAAACGTTGCATAACCATAGGAAACTAGTAATGAGAATGAAAGCAAGATAGTTAAATCTACGAGTGCTCTAAAATCATATTGTGCTTGAGAAGATAAAGTGATATACACGCTAAAAATATATTATTATTATTTACGTTAAGAAAAAAGATAGGCTAAAGTATACTTGTAATCCTTTATATTTGCGTCAAGTTACATTTTAGTCCTTTAAATTTACAAAGTGCAATTTTAGTCCCTTAAATTTAACGTCGTTAGTCTTTCTTAACAAAAATTGCTGACTCATCAAATTTAATTGATGATTGTGTAATCAAACTTAATAAAGTATACTCACATTTTAATTTTAATTTAATAATAAAATAAATTTGATATTTTAAATTGTGTAAAATAAAAAAATTTAAAATAAAAAAGATTTAATTGATGGCATGAATGATTAGCATCGCTGGATATAGTTATTTTTATTTTAAATCTTTTTTATTTTACTCAATTTAAAATATCAGATTTATTATATTATTAAACTAAAATTAAAATGTGAGTATGATTTATCAACGTTTTATTGCACAGTTATCAATTAAATTTGATGAGTAAGTAATTTCCGTTAAAAGAAATTAACGGCGTTAAGTTTGATGGACTGAAAGTGTACTTTTTAAACTTAAAGATGTTGATACCTTATTTTGATGATCAAAAATATACTTTAACCAAAAAGATAAGATAAGCTAATCAAAGTTTAGATCAAAAGAATTAAGAAAAGGGCTAATCAATTCTCATGATCAATAATCCTCAGGAATTATTTCTAATAATCAATTCAATGAAATTCAATCTCGGTGTTCTCTCAACTGTAGGGATAATATTGCGTCACTTTTTTAGTTTACGGTACCCATTGTTGCTGTGAGAATAGTACAAGGGAAAAAGAGTAATTGCCATTAGTTTATATATTTCCTTCATATATTTGAATAGAATAAAATATGTAATATGTTTGTGTATGAAATATTTTAGTACCGTATACTTTTAAATTGTTTTAAAAAAATAACCTAATTTTCCTAATTTATAGAATTATTTTACAAATATTAATTATAATCAATGCTAAAACTCAAATTATTGACTATATATAATAATTTCAAAATTTGGTCCCG
>JANTPZ010092382.1:0-14384 GCA_025593235.1 Vachellia pachyceras
TTGGATATGTCTTTGAACCATTTTTCCCATTAAATCCGTTGACGGCAATATATAACCTTTAAAGCCCTCTAGCAATAAGAAACATAAGGTCCCATTAGGAATAATCTATTTCAAATGCAGAAAGTGAGAAAAATAAAATATAAATTAGTTAAATATGCATGCAATTTGATATTAGTTTTTTAGCTATCCTGAAAGTAAAATAATAATTATGACGTGATGATAGCAATCACTTACTTCAAGCGATTTAAAACAAATATATAAATTAATTTTTCTACAAATGACTACCAAAAAGGGAGGTAAATAGTTTAAGTTAAAGCATATACCTGTCCTCAAACCAGCCTTGCTTCTCTTGATTTTATTATCGGAATCATCCAATTCCATATATCCTCTTCCAAAATCTTGAAATGTTTTGTATTTATCAACCCGCTTTCTCTTAATTCCACATAAATTTAAATCTTCTTCACTTTCGACTTGTTTGTAGTGCATTCTTGCAGCTTCATCGTATAGCATTCCTCTCTTTTGGTTTAAGTCACTCTTGAGCAACTTTAATGCCAAATTCAATCTTTCTTCATCACTGTCATACTGCATTGTGTATCATTTATACAACTAAGAGTGTTTATACTTCACAAATCCATATTTGTGCACGCAAGTGTGTAAAGAGAACATTTTAAAAAAAAACAACTCTGCAAGTAAACATACCTGAAATGAAGGCGATTTCCTCACATAATTATCCACTTGTTGCATATAATTAATAACAAATACACCACAATCATATCTACATATTAAAGAAATACGGCATCAAAATGAATAAAAATTTTAATTAAATGGATCATTTTCAATAAAACAACCTTAATTGCCCAAAAGATAAAAGAAGCTTAAACTCACCCATTAGGCTGTAATAGAATATTGCTTGCCATTCTCCTAGTAAAATCTTTGAACGTACCATCCCCGAAAAGTCCATCCATGGCACGCAACTACACAAAAAAGAGTAATTCTGAAGAATTAAAAGATCAATCTATATATTAATTATATAACCATCATAACTATAGAATACTTACTAGTTTCTGTGTTGTTTGCTCACGTTCATTTTTATCCATAAATTGGTCACATAAAGAATCCCATATTTCAACTTCTTGATTCTTTATTTGAATAATATATAAATAATAATGTCCACACGAGTTTTTTTCAAAATGAACAGGAATAAATATCTGCAACGTGTGACCAAACAAATCAAATTGACATATAGCCAAAAAGAGTAATCATTATAATAAATGAGACATCAACCACAACTAGACAAAAAGATAGTACCTTCTCACAATCTACCAAGTCAGACATATAGCTATCTCTCATATTATGCCGTTGTAAAAAGTCAAGGAAAGAGCTTACATCACCATACTTAAGCGCTGCACTCTATAAAAAAAGAACCCTAAATAATCTGATCAATAAGATTGTCTTAGGTTCAAGAACTAGCACATATCGTCCAATTGAGAAGAGAATAAGAAATTACCGAAAACTTCACGGGAAGATACCAATTCGAAGGTTTATTTTTCTCCCTTTCAATTCCGGTCAAGATGTCAGCAAAAATATCTATTATCTAAGAAAACAAGAAAAATCAACACTAACATAACCAAGACCTTGCTCAATAATAACACAACAGAAAAGAAATACAAATAAGTACTAACCGATGCATCTAAATGAGTCTGCCGTCCAAGTGTGGCCAACTGAGATTGATACAGAAATGAACGTGAAGACGGAAGAAGTATAGACGTCTCACTAAAGAACACAACAAAAGCGAATGATTTAATTAAGCTTCAGATTTTTGAAAAAAAAAATGTGCTAACAAAAAACTGCAATCTTGAGTTGTAAGCATATGAATTTAACCTTGAATGCTCAAAAACACATCGTATCAGCCGTCGATCTTGTTCATTCACAATGTTGGAAACATAAAAAGGGCCGATTTTAATCCTCTCTTGATGCATATCTTTTCTGGAGATTTGTACTTGTTGGAGATCCTTTATGCCTTCCCACATTGTTTTGGGCGACTCGTAACAATCGAACATTCTTTCATTGAGTTTGTTATGATCTCTTGATCCATCCACCATTTGTAAAGCTGTTTTATGTATAATAACGCAATGAGTACATTAATTAGTTGCCAAAGTCATAGCACAAATTCAAACTTATCATGAATTGAAGTGATTAGGCTATTAAATTAACTCTCAGTTCATATGGATCATTCCTCACCCCTAACATATGACATAAAACAAACAAAATGAGGAATATCTTATTTAGAATTAATATGCTAGTCATCACTGTAACATCTCACTTTTTTTATTTTAGGATTTAAGTAACATTACGATGAGATTTAAATACATTGTTTAAGGTCTATGAACATACAGAATAAAATTAAAATCTTACAGCGATAATGGGAGAGTATTTAAGAATTGCTTGATGATCATGATCTTCATCATCAAACATCACGTCAATGCTCATCAACAAAATAGGATTGTTAAGCGTAAAAGTCGCCGTCTTTTGAAAGTTTCTAGAGCAACTTGTGTTCGCTAAAAATGTACCCAGATTTTTTTTTAGCGAGAAGCTATTCTCATCTCAGCCTACTTAATCAATTGCATGCCTTCAAAAACTCTCCAACATGGAACTCCAATACAAAAATTCCAGGACTGTTTTACAAAGTTCATAAATTTTGGATCAATTTTACATAAAGGTGATGGAGTTGACGGAAATATTAATCATAGAATTCAAACTGTTAGTTAACAATCTATACAAGGATTTGACTTTTGATCGAGTTTAACGACGTTGTGTGATCCATGTAACATGAGAATTTAACAAAATTTTTGTGATGTGATTCAACAAGCTGGCACACCAACTCGAATGAGTCATTATAAATTCCAAATCGACCCATCACAAGAGAAAGAGCCAAGAGAATTAAGGAAGCATGGGTTTGTACAAAAGATTTTAACAAAACAAATAGCAATTGAATCAACAAATAAGAATGAAAACTCCAGGGCCATCATTAATTTAATTTGGGTTGCAAATGGAGTTGATGAACGTATTTTGCTCTTGGTTAGAAGACTTTAACCAAATGCCTTACATGGAAGGAATCGTTTGGGCTTAAATAATTATATTCTGTTTATTTTATTTCTGCAAAAATTTTGAATTTTCCATTAATTGGCAGATTTGAATTACGAATGTCCATGTTTCAAGAAGATTTGAATTTTGAATATCCATGTTTCTCTAGAATTAAGTCTAGATATTTGTTTTAATTTAAAATTTAATATTTTGATATTCTAGATTGCATTTAATGCTATTAGATCAAATATTTGGAGCGCCCCATTTAAAAATCGGATTTGAATTTTGAGAATTAAGATGTTTCTTGCAAGTTGAATTAGCAGATTTATCAAGGCTTAATTAACCTTGTGCCACCTCTCAACACCTGTCCTTGATGAATATTTCAATTGGTTTGTGTGTTTGTGGATCTTTCCTTTGTGGGTTGATGGGCTCGTGACACATCAATTTGTGCAACCATATAGAAGAAAGAAAAAAAGGATTGTGGAGCATACCTTGTGAATCAAGAAGGTGGTCTTTCTCTTTCTGTGGATGTGGGCAGGGTCTAATACCCATGCCCTTAATTTGATCAATATGACATTTGATCCTGTTAGCACTTGCTGCAAATACCAATCCACAATATTTACAACTTACTTTCTTCTTCCCTTCCAATAGCGTGACGTGTTCCCATATGTAAGCTGCCTTTGGCCTTCCACCAGCTCCTGGTTTTTCCATCATTCCTTTCATGTTTCCACTTCAACTTCTCCAAACCCAGTAACCAACACGTCAAGATTGAAGAATACACATACATCAAAACAAACTAAACAAAACTTTTACACACACACACACACATATATGTATTAGTAAAAATTTCGGTGGAAGTGATGTGTGTTTTGCTCTGAGGATTTCAAAGCCTTCGCCAACATAATGAAAAATACTCATAACGTTTAAAAATAATAATTTCTCACAAAACAAAAAAAAAAACAGAACACGTCATCGTAGTCGTGAAAGGTTGACATAAATAGCCTTCCATACAAATATATATAAGTAAATTAATCATGCAATCGGGAGGATTTGGAAACCCTAATCAAGCGAAACTAGGAGAAGCAAATGTAAATAGGGACAAGAAATACGATTCGAAGTCTGAAAACGAATAAAAGTTGGTGAGTGTGTGTGTGTGTGTGTGTAGAGAGAGAGAGAGAGAGACTTTTATTTACTTCATGAATTCGGAAGATGAGCACAGTGCGAGCAGATTGCGATTCCGAAAAGCCGAAAATCAAGGGAGAAGATGAGGATGACAAGAGCCGGGTTAGCAGTCCTTTTCACGTAGGGGCCACTTCTTTTACTTTTGGGCCTTAATTAACCTAAAACTAAAGCATCGGTCCAACGGCGGACAGACTTTCTTTGATTTTTCTGTCGGCCATGCGAAAGATTTACGCGTACAACCGAATTAGTCCATGTTTCGGAATCCATTGAAAAATGGTTTCGTACAAATCTAATTAAATATATGAGAGGAATTTTTTTTTAATTTATATATTACATGTTGATAATATGATTGCCAAACACACCTAGTTTGCCTAAAATTATTTTAAATGATTTTATAAAGTTAGAAATAAACATATAATAGAAGTTTTAAAATATTTTTAGAGTTTTCTAAATAAGCAGTTACATTAAATCCTCATCAGAGCCATTGTGCATCCAAAATTTTAGAGAGTTCAAATTTTATTTTTTTATAATAATTTTTTATTTTATTTTATTTTTTAAAATTGTGATTTTTAGCATAAAAATTGTAGTAAAAAGATTATTTTTATGTTAGATTTTATATATATTAAAATAAGAATAAGAATTAAATTTGAATTGTCCAAGTCACTTCTAAACAATCTTGATCTAATAACAGATTTGACTCCCAATTCAACTGATTATTTTGTATCCTTAAAAATATATTTAAGAAATCAGATAATAGATTGGGAAAAAAATTCAAATATTATATGCTTAAAATTATATTTTTCATACATATGCTTAAATATTTTTTTTTTTTTGAATTAGTTGGAGTAAGAAGACGGTGATCAGGGTAAGATGATGGGGTTGGTTGGAGTGAGAAGATGGTATGATTAGGAAGAGCAATGGTAAAGGAACCTTTTTCAAAAGTCACCCCCTTTGATAGGTGCTAAAATTGAACTGGTCATTAAACTATTACAAATAATAGTTTAAACTTTAAATATTAGTTAGATCAATAATAATTAAAATAATATAATTTAGAATGATAAACATTTATCCCATTAATCGGCTATATAAATTATATAACATTATTGTACACATTATCAATATCAAGTTTTAAAATATAAATATGATTTCATTAAATTAATGCTTCATTACGTCTTTAATATAAGAAATAGTTAACTTTTAAAAAAAATTAATGAAGTGAATTAACAGATATATTTATTATTTTTTTCTAAACATAATTTATTAGCATATAAACCAGCATATAATATAATAATTTTTAAATATACATTATAATTAAGTAATTTATTTAATTTTATTGATCTCTTAAAAAAATTCAAGAATCATATATAGCGTAATACAATTGAAACTTTTTATATTAATTATGAATATTGTCAATTAAATTTGAGTGTTCTCTCAAGAGATTGGAGTACATGAATTGAGGGGTTGCTGAGGTGACTAATGTAAGACCTTCCTTTAATACCAAAAACATAATTTATATTAAGGTATTAATCATAATATAATCAATATTTAGTAACTTACTCCAATATATCAGGAGTATAAAGTTCTTGCTTCCGTTGCGCAACTCTAATTCATTATATTTTAAAGTTACCAACATACGCAGTAAGACATATCTTGCAAAATAAGCCCTATGAATCGCAATATACAGTAGTCAATACATAAATAAAAGAGGCGATACAGAGATATGTAGGGATATCTGTTACCTCATAACACTCCCCGATGTTTCAGCACTAGAATTACCACCTGAAAAGTGTTAATTTGATTGAATGAGCCAAAAGTCCCAGTAAGCAGCAATCTTATTTAAAAGGCATACGAGCAAGTGTCGATGAGAAATAGAGAATTAATTACACGTGAAACAATTTCACAAGTAATATGAATCTTTCCAATTAATAAGTAGTTCATAATCATCACATAATCCATATATATCATGATCAAGATACTCATTATTACGATGATTATCAAGATTAATCGAATCAATATCCATATGACTGTTTTTTCCAAAATTATTGACACACACATATCTATCAATTCATAATCACATGGATTTTATTCCTGTCTCATCACAAAATTGTACAAGAAATCATTTCACAATGATTTATTATTTTTCTTTCTTTCTGTTTTCTCCTTATTCCTTCCCAACTTTATTTCCTTTGACTGAATCTATGGGATAGTACTGTCCCATGTAGTACAATTCAATGACCTCACTGGTAAATGAAGTGGACTGGCCAAGTACCGGAGAACACAAGACCGGACCATAGGTTCCCCTTTATATCGCAGGAGTGTCATAAGCCCTCATCACAACGGGCATAGAATCTTTCGGTAATCATACTCGGAAGTCCCCCGATGATGGGCATAGGATCTTTCAGTAATTACACTCGAAAGTCCTCCAACCTTATTTCCTCTTTAGCGTGCTAGATATTCGCCCCCTTATACTTCCTGAATAACCTCCCATCAATAACGATATCATCTTCTCCCAATATCACAATTATCACTTATTAATGTTCAAACAAATACATCCACAATTTTCAATCAACAATATACACTCATAAATAACTATCGACATATTCCAATCGATGATTTCATGCTAAGGGATTTTCCATCAATTCCAAGAACTTATATCAAAAACATTTGCAAACATTGCATTGTAATACGTCAATTCCTCATTTTCAACTTCACAGTACATTCTCAATATTATCAACACAAAGCTTATTAAATAATAATATTTTCATCACAATAATCCAAAATCACTCACCAAACATATCCCAAGTACGCATAATAAGTAGAAAGCGGTTATCTCTTATCCAGCAAGGAAATATTATGACAATAGCAATCTCGTGCCCAACACCAATAATTTCTATAATTAGTCTATACAAATACTCATTATCACATATTAGTTTATTTCATTAATACTTTCTCATATATTCTGATTTCATAAAATCCCCAAATATTTACAAAAATCCTCCAATATCTTAACTTCCTCTAAATATCTAAATATTGAAAAATTATAATTTTACTAAAATTTTCAATTATATTTTCAATTTTAATAACAAAAATAAATCATTAGAAATTCACAATTACCTCTATAAACCTTAATTAAAATATCTATTCCTTCATAAATTCTCTATTATCTTCAATAATCTCAAATAAAATATCTAACTCAATTTTCGATAACTCAAAATACACTATATATTAAAATTTTTATATAAAATAAATTTCTAAAATACCTCAGATGTCCAATAAATAAATCAAGTCATATAGAAAATGATTATAAAAATATATATAATATTATATAGTTTTCTATAAATAAACTCTAACTATACAAAAATTTAAATATTAAAATATTCTCTAATCAACATAATATTTCTATCGTTAGATAGAGAAAAATATTTAAAATAACTTTCATGAAAAAACTATATTGAAAAGAGATCATTTTACTTACCTAATTGATTCGAAAGCAAAACCTTTCAATAAGAAAACTCCCTTTTAAGTTTATTTCTCTCTCTCCCTCCCTCACTTTACGGGCTTGTGTGCGCGTATGAAATGGGGGAGGGGTATATATAATACCCCCTCCGCCGCCTCTGCCCTTGCTGTATCAATTTTTTTAATAGATAATCAACAGAGGCGGTGGAGGAAGTGTCCAGAAAGAGAAAATGGGTAAATTACAGAGAACCCCTAAAGTTTTAGAAAATTACAATACAACCCCTCTTCCCCTAAAGTTTTAGAAAATTACAATACGACCCCTCTTTCTTTCTTTTATTATTTTTTATAAATCCTAATAAATTCTTAATAGAAAAATTAGGATATTACAACTAAAAATAAGACCCCTCTCATATAACATTTATATAATCACTTTCATACAAATCGAGATAAAGCTATTCTTATATATTTATTTTGAACTTTGTAAAATCACTTTAAATAAGTTAATCCAAACGTTCAAACGGAACATGGCTGAGCCTTATCAATCTACCAAGGCATTTTAGTTATGTATACAGTGTCAAAGCATTGTTAGCCTAGTGACATATGTATCATTCTAGCAAAGATTAATGTTATATTTGGTTTTAATATAAAAAACAGCGATTTTTTTAGACATAGAGGAAATTAATTAACCGATACATTTATTATTTTTATTTAATTTAATTTGTTGGACTTATAAATTGATGTTTAATGCGGTCTCACTTTCTTTCTATGGTCTCCATTATCTCCACCATCTCCCACACTCAGTTCCTGAAAATGTCCACAAACCCATATTTACCCCCTTTTTTTCTCTCATTGCAAAAGTTATGGCGATTTACTTTGCTCCTCCCTTTCTCTTGCAGCCTCCCTCACAGTTTAGGAACTATTTAGATTAACAGTAGAAATTATTTTTTCTATATAATTTACAATAAGTATATAGAAGGAATTTTATCTCAATCTACGTTAATATGCTTTTATAATATTATAGTAACATACCCTTATATATATACATGGGTTCTATCCATCATTTTTACGCATCATAATGTCTCAAAAAAATTGTAACTCATCATTACTCTTGGGTTACACAAATTTATGCCAAATGTTAGGGTTTAGTCTACTCATCAATCAGGCTAAACGAATGGTCTAATCATTGATTTTCAAGCCAAACTAACTGGTCTAGTTCAATTTTAGGCTTTTGCCTCCAAATTTACATAAAATTTGGTTTTGGTCCATCAAATTTTAAACTTATGGTTTTGCTCCCTTATTTCTATGAAATTATAGAAACTATAACCATATGTTGGACTAAAATCAAAATTCATATAGACTTAAAAAGAACAAAAAAATTATTAACCCTCCAATTTTTTTTGTCCCATGATAATCTGAGGGAAAAATTTTCTCTCTCTCTCTTTATTTTTTTTTTTGGGGTATGATGAGCCTCACTTCTCGTTTCCCCTCCATTTTTCCCCTCATTGAAATAGAGAAAAAACTTAAATCCTCCTACATTTTTTTTTTCTTTCTTCTCATCTTTTCCTCCCAGACTCCCATCCAAAGATGGAGTTAGTTGTCTAGCTACAGGTATAAGTAATAATTCATTGACTGTAATAAAGTATTTTTCTTCCTTGAGAAGCATAGGGTGTTTCACCTTTTTTTTTAAAAAAAAAAATTTCAGGTGTAAGATATATCATAACTTGGAAACAATCGTTGACCTGACAATCGTTGCAATCAACCTAAAGCATGCGAATTGCAAAGTTTCTTTTGAAGTTAGTTTGGGAGAAAATTGAGACATTCAGATAACTTGAGGCAATGGTGGAAGCAGATTAGATCTTCAAGTGTGGTTTCTACACAGTAGACACACTTCACAAACCTAAGTATGTTCTAACGGTCAGCGAACTCAAATATGAATATAGTAAAGGATCTTGCAATAAGTTCCGAAACGCCACACAGTCTCCTAATCTACACAGACCTTCAGGATACTACCAAATAAAAATGAAGGGCAAACATTTCAAGCCCATTCAGACGTGTATCTTAAGTCATGCTGTTTGGACTAACAAATGTCTCCTCCGCTTAGGTGTTATATGAATGCAATTTGAAAGGCCACTAATGAGGTTTTGTTTGTTCCCCTTCTGCCTTTGGAGAAGATCCTGAACATAGCAGCAATGAAGAGCATGTAGTGCACTTTTTCAAAATAAGCAGATGTTTCCTGGGCAGCTAAGCAAGACCTGACAAATGAGTAGCTCAGCTATTAGGTAACCATGCTAGCTTAATTAATGCTCTTAGATTCAAATTTTGAATATGCAGCTATATTAATGACTCATTAGGAACTACCTTTGCACTTTGTAGCCCTACTCAACTCAACCCAAATTATTTTGGGGTCCAATATAGCTTTTCCATGCCAGATGGTTTGATATGTTAAGAAAAGAGAAGAAAAGAAAGAAAGGTGCTTTCTAATGGAATTCAAAAGAAGAAGCAACTTCCTAAGGTCTAGGAATAGCCATCACAAATGCATCAGCTCAAGCCTTACCCGATTCAGAACAACTCATTAAAGTGAAAACAGATGCTTTCAACACAGAAATCTCTGGGTGATCAAGAGCTTTTGATGGCGCTACGTGAGAGGAAGTGCCAACAATGTCTAAGCACTATTTTTCACTGACTGTATATTTTGAAATATCCATTAGAACAAAGATTATCAGTTCCCTGGTATAACTAGTTGAGAAAAGTTCAAGGGAATGCATTAATGCAATAATATATGTCACAAAACACGGCAAGAGAGTTGACCCAAAAGCAAGGACAAGAGAGCGTGGACATGAATGATTTCATACCACCAATATAAGTTCCTTGACCTCAAAAATATAGTCACAAGTCTTGCAAAGAATTCTATTTTTATTAGCCCATATTTTCTTATCTCCGCTGAATCCCCAAGCTAAAAGGCACATAAAGGGTTCCATTGTCTTACATGTACTTACATAAAGGAAAAGTTGAACTTTCATCCAAGGAAACTAAATCTGTGGCTAAATCAATTGTTCATACCGAATCTGACCAGCCAAGATAACCTTCTACTTTTCTACAAAAGACTTGACATTTCCCAGATACCGTAGGAGCTCGATTCTGTCCTTGTTAGCCATATACTGATGCAAGAAAACACATAATTCATTATTTATTCCCCTTGTCTTCAAGTAGTCACGAAATTTCTCCTGAATACCAGCATTCAAAGTCCTGAATCAACAATTGAACCAGAGTAGAATGACCAACAAATTCATATTAAAAAACTTCAAATTACCTATATAAACTTAATAAATATCTTGGATATGTTAAATTTTCAGATTAAAACTTGCTTAAAGCAACCAATATGTAAGAAGCAAAGACACTAACATGTCAAACCTGAAATCAGGCCCCGTATAAGGCATAGGCTGCATCCGATCACGCCTTAGTATATAAACTCTTTGGATTTCTATGGATGCAGGCCATGCTGAGCAGACAAATTCCAATTCACTGCCACATTCCTCCTTTGAAATATCAACAAGTAGACTAATGTGAAGACGGACATTAGCCCCAGAACTGTCATCTCCAAGTTTAGGAACCTGTGCATACCCATCAAACATGGTAGCTTCAATTTTTATCTCTTCTTTGTCCCCAAACCTCCCCTTCATTGTAATCCACTGCTCACCTGGTCGATCTTGAACAGCGAATGAGCTGAATTTTGTCAGAGGCTGCATTTTTTAGGGGGAAAAAGGCATCTTCTAATGAAAAAAGCTTCAAAAATTAATAATAACAAGGGGATAGGAATGATAAATTTTCATGACCACCAACTTCAAGTAGTTACAACTCCAAAATGCGGGAGAAATGAACAGCTAAATGAAAGAAGTGTGAACCTGCACTTGAGGTGCGTACTCGGACTGGTACTCGATTTCGTTTCGAATAATTCTCAAAATGTTAGATTCAAAGGGCGACTTGGCCGTTGCCCGAGCTGCATAAGGTCTGGTTTGATGAAGATAGGTCGAAATGACATTTAGTGAGCGGACGCAACACGAGACCTCATGTGTCCGAGTTCTAATCGAACGTGAAGAAGCACAGAGCTTTCTTTGAGCGGTTCGAAGAAGACGAGCCATTAGGAGGAAAGCTGAGTTGGAAATGGAAGAGGGTTTCACCGGCTGCTTGCCCTCATCCGAGAGTGTGTCTAGCGTATGTTGGAATTGGTTTTTTTTTTTTTACAGATTTTAAAGTATTTTGTAAATTTTGAAATTATTTTATAGGTTTTAAGATATTTTTATAGATTTCGAGATAGTTTTTACAGATTTTAAGATGATTTTATCTCAACTTACGTGTACCATTGAAGAAACGGCATTCCCACACAAGTCCTTGATAACAAAGTAGGCAAGGCCTTCCTTACCTAGGCAAGGGGAGGTAAGCATGTACATAAATTTTTTTTACATATTTATTTTGTTAAAAAATTAGTTTTTCCCGTAAATCCAAACTAATCACATCTGTTAAAATATTTTTGATATAAATTAAATTATTACATATTGAGAATTCCGATTAAACCAAGTTGAAATAACAAAGTATATATTCGGGTCTTCAATCCTTATTAAAGAATTTTGAAAGTAGTAGGCAATGTCTTCGTTAACGAGGTAAACACGCATTCATGCAAAATGAGATACAACTCTTTTGACATGTTTATCTTGTAAATTGTAAATTATATTGAAAAAGTAATTTCTACATATAATCTAAATAGATCCATAATCACGTATGTTAAAATGTATTTTATATAAATTAAATTATTACTTAGAGAGAATTCTAATTAAATCCAGTTGAAATACCATAATACATGTTCATGTCTTTGATCCTTATTAAGGATTTTTCAATGTTGTAAAAAGATCAAAATACTCTTATAGTTTTACCTGTTGTTTATCTTCAACTTTTTAGTTATATATTTCATTTTAGTCTTTTAACATCATTCAATTTGTTAAAATTGAAGGTTTGGCTCTTGAAGCTAGTTTCAACTAGATTTAATTGAAGTTATTATACTTATCAGTTTAGAAATAAAATATATTAGATTAAAAATAATAAATATGATAGATAAAATAAATTAATGTATTAGATTAAGACTAAAATCAATTTCTTACATTTTAGAACCGTAGAAGTATATAAATTCTTACAATTTTTGATCATTTTAAATTTAGTTTTTATAACTTCTTATTTTTATTAAATCTTTGCAGTTTCCTCAATTATATACGAGGAGTTATAATTCATCCTATCTTGTTTGTTAAGTGGGCAGGGAGCTATATATTTTCCCCTCTGTTCTTGGCAACATTCATAAAATAAAATGGATTGTTTTGTTATGGCAGTTTGGGAATACGTTGGGATAATGATTTCACACAAATCAAGATAAGTATGTGAGAGGAATTTTATCTCAACTTATACAAACATAACTTCCAACGTGATTGCCAAACATGCACAATAGCATCTTTCAAAATACAAAAATATTTCTTTTATGGTTTAATAAGGGAACTGACCTTAGCTCGAAATATATGTTATACTTCTAATTTCTATCATTTTTTTTTAAATTTTCCCTTATTGATACTTCATCAACAATAATTACGCAAGAGAGGAGATTAAGAAATATGGTTAATGTATTTTTTTAAAAAATAACTTAATTAGCATCTTCAATCCAATGGAGTACAACATTTAGGATCGGAGGAATCGATTTGAACATGGAGTACTTACACACACACACACACACATATATATATATATAGTAATAAAAAATAGGTATATTACCATATATGCAAAATTGTTGGGTTATGAAAAATTGAGTTTTGATTCAATGTCAAGTATTATTAAATGGCTGAAGTTGTTTTTTTACAAATGTAGATATAAAGTTCAGTTGGCCAAAAAAAAAACAGTGGAGTTGTAAACAGTGCATTCTCCTGCTATGTTTAATGCTGCGTGAGGATAGTTGATTGTTGTGTATGTTAATTTTTGCTACTTTACTTCCGATTATTTATATAAAAGTCAATTAACTTTAGTTAAGGATGTCAATTAAACAAAATACATGACACAAATATTTATATTTTTTCCTCCAACCTAATTTGTCTAAATTATAAACTCAGACATAGTATAATTAAATGCATAAATAAATATTTTTAATTAATGTATTTTGTTGATACCTTGTTTTGATGATAACAAAAATTGTGTTGAAAGATTATAAAATGAGTTTTTGAATCGCAAATTTTAAGTATTGGATTAGTACTTCTTAAAATTACTCGAGTGTTTTGACAAAGTGTTGACAATACTCGAGCAGTGGAATTCAATACTCGAGTACTGCATGTTTAAACTTAAGAAATTTGAGCACTCTCAGTCAACACTCCAAGTATTGACATGAAGTATTGTCAATACTCGAGTGTTGGAAAATGACACTCGAGCACTGAACTTTGAAAATAAGTTTTTAGACTATACTCTGAGCGTATGCTGCAAGTATTGGCTGACAGCAGAGCCAATGCTTGAGCACTAAGTTTCCAGTACTCGAGCATTGATGTTTTAGAAAGCACTTTGAGTCAACACTGCAAGTATTGGCTGAAAGTATTGCCAATACTCGAGTGATGAAATTCAGCACTCGAGTGTTGACCATTTTT